>JAJIZL010125295.1:75985-135058 GCA_023969395.1 Amblyomma maculatum
ACCCTCTAATTTTTTTCTTCTCCATTTTCCTTTCTGTCCGCACGAGGCTGTTGTGGCTGTGGGAAGAAGGAAAAGAAAATGCACGGGCCTGCTAATGGCTCTAGCTGAGCCACCTCCGTTGCCTCGTGTGGACAGAAGAGAAAATAACAGAAGAAAAAGAAGAGGAAGAGAAAGACGCGCGCCACAACAGCCGTAGTCCACCACCAAAACGGTGTTTTGTTGTGGCTGTAAGAATACGCACGGGCCTGCTACTGGCTCTGTAGCTGAGCCACCTCCGCTGCCTCGTGCGGACAGAAGAGAAAATAGACAAGAAAAAAGAAGAGGGAGAGAAAGACGCGCGCCGCAAGAACCGCCGTCGTCCACCACCGAAGCAGTGGCGGGTGCAATGACGGCCTACAACATAAAATTCGGTGGCTGGCTAGCCCCCGCCGCAAGCGGCGTTGACCTACCGTCCTAACCCCTACGGGCCAGGAACTGCCACCCTTCATGGCGGGTGCAATGAGGGCCTTGGCTGCGTGTTGTGGCCGGAAGCTGGTGGTTCCCAGCGGCACCCAAAGCCCAGTCCGTCAGCCGCTTTTGAACAGCCGGGTCAGAGCTGAGGGCGAACGCAGGGCGGGAGGGGTATGAGGCAGCGGCTACGTAAACGGTCTCTGGCTGGAAGCCATAGTGTTTGATAAGAGCTTCTGCGTGCAAATTCGGTGGCAGGCTAGCCACCGCCCCAAGCGGCGGTGATTGATTTATAGGAAGGGAAAGGCTGCAACTGTCTCGATTCCTTTCTGTGGACACCTCAACCGCGCAGTAAGGGAAGGGAGGAAGGTGGGGGTGGAAAGAGAGAAAGAGGAGCCGTAGTGGAGGATTAATTGCGGAGTAATTTCGACCACCTGGGGATTATTATTATTATTATTATTATTATTATTATTATTAATATTATTATTATCTTTAACGTGCGCTGACATCGCACAGCACACGGACGCCTCTTCGTTTCGCCTCCATCGAAACGCAGCCGCAGAGGTCGGGTTCGAACCTGGGAACTCCGGACAGTAGTCGGGCGTCTTACCACTGCATCACCCCGGCGGGGCGCAAGCGGCGGTGACCTACCTGTCCCAGCCCCATTAGGCCAGGAACAGCCACCCTCCTCCCCTCCCTCCACTAGGCAGTTGTTGTGGCTGTAGGGAGAAGAAAAAGAAAATGCACGGGCCTGATACTGGCTCTGTAGCTGAGCCACCGCCGCTGCCTCGTGCGGACAGAAGAGAGAAAATATAGAAGAAAGAAGAGGAAGAGAAAGACGCGCGCCGCAACAGTCGTCGTCCACCACCTAAGCGGTGGCGGGTGCAATGACGGCCAACAACAGATAAAAACTCAGAGGCAGGTTAGCACCCGCCGCAAGCGGCGTTGACCTAGCAATCCCAGCCCCGTAGGGCCAGGAACAGCCACCCTTCACCACCTCCCCAACTCTTCAAGCAGAGCCAGTAGCAGGCCCGTGCTTTTCTTTTCCTTCTTCCTACACGCAACAACACAACTAGCATTTCATTGAACACATCAGTTTACCGGCGTTTACAGGAAAGGAAAGGCGCAGTATTTGTCCCTCGCGGAGTCCCGCTACCAACGGTAGACAAGCAGAATTGTGAGTTTCACAATCCTGGGCGTGGCGCAGTTAGCAAAGCGCTGGGCTGGGGACCCAAGGGATGAAGGTTTGATTCCCGGTAGAGACAAGGTTTATTAACGCGAAAGCGTTACTTCGCTATGTTCACAGATTTCTGTCCGCAGACCACGTCCGCAAAATTGTGTCCGTAGAAGTTGCGGGTAATTGAGGTGTTAGAGGTTAATGAGTGGTGTCAATCGATTGCACCCGCCACCGCTGCGGTGACGGGTGCAATGACGGCCTAGAACAGATACACAGCCACCAACTCTCACCATTGGTTCACTGGAAGGGAAAGGCGCTGTAACTGTCTCACTTGTTTTCTGTGGACACCTGAACCGCGCCGTGAGGGAAGGGAGGAAGGTGGAGTTAAAGTGGAAAGAGAGAAAGAGGAGCCGTAGTGGAGGGCTACGGAGTAATTTCGACCACCTGGGGATCTTTAACGTGCGCTGACATCGCACAGCACACGGACGCCACTTCGTTTCGCCTCCATCGAAACGCAGCCGCCGAGGTCGGGTTCGAACCCGGGAATTCCGGACAGTAGTCGGGCAGACCACTGTTCCACCCCGGCGGGGCACCAACTCTCACCAAGAAGCCCAAATTTCGACATTACTGAAAAAGAGCATAGGAAGGGATTGGCGCGCAATTCGAAAGTACCGAAGACTAAAATGAATAAACAAGAAGTGAATTAAGCAACTAGAAGCAACCAACAGCAGCATCCGTGCTTTCGCATTACTCCAATGCAGATTTTGCAGTGCTCTTTAATAGATCACACCGATTTCGTCGCCCGACTCCGACGCACCATCGCTGCCCTCCACCCGTCACCTGCAGCTCACCACTGTAAGACTTTCCCTATGGGTAAACAAGTGAATTAATGTGACGTCCCGCAACCAGAAGTAGAGCTGAAAAAGGGCATAGGAAGGGATTGGCGCGCAATTTGAAAGTACCAAAAACTAAAATGAATAAACAAGCGAAATAATGTGATTTAGAGGATGTGACGCCACGCAACCGGAAGTAGAGCCAAAAAAGGGCATAGGAAGGGATTGGCGCGCGATTTGAAAGTACCAAAGACTAAAATGGGTAAACAAGAAGTGAATTAAGCAACTAGAAGCAACCAACAGCAGCATCCGGGCTTTCGTATTACTCTAATGCAGATTCTGGAGCGCTCTTTAATTAAGGAGCACTTTAATTAATTTAATTAAAATGTTCACGGACGATGAGACGGAGACTTGCCGGGACAAAGACGGAAGCGGTGCCTGCAGAGATGATTTAGGCGTATTTACGTGAGTTGCTGCTATGCGAGGAGCAGTGTTTCTTGTACGCGCCGTTATTGTTTTGGGCCTTATCGCTCGAACTATTCTCGGCGCAGTGTGTTTTGCCTTTTCGCGTTAAAACACCGACCCTCGTTCAGTTTTATTCTTCGTGTTGCATTGTCGCGAGTCTCGGCCGCATGTTTGCAGTGCAGTGGAGCCCGGTGTTGTCTCTTTTGAAGCGAAAACTTAACTACGCCAGGTAGTTCTAGCCGTCGGGTATGCACGGTTTTCCCCTTCAGGAAGATTTAGAGGTCTAACTTCTGTGTTAAGCCTGGTGGTCGCCATGTGACAGGAGCATAGTCACCTAGGCCACCAAGTGGCCCGTGACCACTGTCAAGGTCAAGGTCACGTGACCTGGTGGTCGCTATGTGACTTTCAGGCATAGTCACGTAGAACACCAGGTGGCCCGTGATCACTGTCAATGTCACATGAGGAGACGTCAGTGTGACGTGGAAGTAGAGGGCGCCAGAGGGGCGACACTTGTAAAATAGGAGCCCGGTTACAACACTGCGCGAGATGGAGGACGACGTTTGGAGAAATGCACAATGTGTTTAATCCAAGCTTGGCAATGAGCTTAACCATGTACAGGGTCCTTCAAAATATGTGCGAACACGGCGAAGCGTGCCCGCGCTCCGTGAGCGTCAGCGCATCCGGCGCGGTCGCACATCGAAACAATGTGGCGCATGCGAACGCTTCGAATATGTGCGAATGTGCGAATATGCGAATAATTGCGAACGCTTCGCCGTGTTCGCACATATTTTGAAGGACCCTGTACATGAAGCTCTCGCTTCCCTCCAAACCACCAGATGATTTTTGTTTATCCAGAATAAACCGGTGTTTTTAAGAAGACACGATTTTTCACTCGTCGGGCGAGACCATGGCTCGCGGACCCGTTTTCTAGAAGGCGGCGGCCTTCACACTGATTCGTTATACATAATGGACAGCCAAAGCTCGTATAAAGTATTCATTTCTTGTGCCTGTAATAAACTCTGGCCAATTTCCTACTGTGGGTATATGCCATGTTTACTGAGGAGAGAAAAAGAAGTAGGTGCAGCACGCAGCAGTACGTGCCTGCCGCGGCAGAAGAAGTAATATCAAGACCTCGAGCTGTTGGTTCGAACAATGCCTCGATAGGCTAATCGTCGTTGCCGAAGAAATATTCATCACTTGTATCAGAAGCAAGTCCAACGAATTCTTCGCCATCACCGCTGCGTTTTCACAGTCCCTGCACGACAGCCCAAGAGAAGTTTCGGAGAACGCGTCGTCGGCCCATCTCACTGGAGAGATGGCCGCCGCTTCCGCTGGTCCGCAGCGCGAGAAGTGGGCCAACAAGCTCGAGTTCATCCTTTCCTCTATCGGCGTGTCCGTCGGCCTGGGTAATGTCTGGCGCTTTCCCTACGTAGTCTTCGAGAATGGCGGAGGTAGGTGACCATATGTGCATTTGACTAACGTTGGAGAGTGTTTGTTCTGCGGTATAGTGAACACAAACGTTACAGGGAGTGGAAGGAAGTCGATTGGGTGGATGAGATTAAGTGATCGCCAGCAAATCTTCAGTAGTAAAACTGTGGGAGACAGTTATCGGGCTCAGCCATTCGCGCGGCTCCTGCAGCGGCCGCCGACTGGAGTCGAGCGGGTGCGGGCGAGCGCCTGACACCCCTTTTCAAGACTCGTTGCTGCTCCGCATGACAAAACGACCTGTACAGATAGCACTGCTCCAGTGCGCACCTTTTAGTTCATATCCTTCGCCGTTAGGAAAAGAACACTACAGTCAGCCTGGCGCTACTGTAAATCTGTTGTTGAAAAAGGGATCTATTAGTTGTGTCATTTTTCTTCGTCGCTATAGTTCAATTATCTGTCTATGCTCTAAAGCACAAGTACCCGTTCTGCGCATGCGCGGCGGGTAACTGCCGTGCCGTCACACAAAGCGGAATCGTGGTATGTCCTTTGGTGAAAGAAAAACATTACAAAAATAAACAAACTCTTCGCTGAAATACAAAAAGGCAAAATTTTTGAAGTATAAGTATGACAAAGATCTTTTTTTTTAGAATTTGGTTACAGTTTGTTAAAATATTTTGATTCGATGATGATGATAATGACAGACGAACATGTCAATTGAGCGCCCTCAACGGCGAGAGAGGTAACGAAAGTTGGCGCACGCGGTCCCATAGGACCCCACTATCTGTGCAGGTCTTTGTTTCAGTCGGTCCAGGACGGGAATCCAGCGCGCTCGTTATTGGCCCTCTGGGTCCACCGCCTGCTACTGCGTCAGAATTGGACAGTTAGAATGCCAACGGCTTTTTGGCCCATAAGAGAAGGTGCTCGGCTGGTTTTGAAGAGACCGCCGTGAGCGTCCATCGTGTGTTGGGCGTCTCGGCCGGAGGGAATGTGGCGGATTCTTCCTGATGGGCGCTGTGCGAAGACAGTCGCGTGTGGCTAGTAGATTTCGGCCCCCGTGCCGATGCTGTTCAATCCTGTACCATGCCTGTAAATACTGTATAAGGTCACTTTTCGTTCATCTCGTTTCATGAACTCGGAGCCTTCTTACACGGATTAGAATCGTAAGCTTAGTGTTCTCGCTCCGGTTTGGTCGGATGTCGTCTTGGCAGATGGTGGTCTAAGCGCATCGGCTCCCGACATCTAAGACATGGAGTCAGTAGTGGTATCGTAAAGCGGCTCGACTTCATTGACATCTAACAGTGTATAGTTGCTGGTGTTGATGATGATGCTATCACGAGGAACTAGCTTCATACATGCATCAGTGTCCTTGTGGGCTGAGTAACTATAGGGATAACAGAGGCAAGGTAAATGTATGCGTATGTGTGCACTATATTCATGTAGAGTATGATAGCGGTGCAAACTGTCTCGCCACACTAACGCCATGCTAAACCTACTGGAACTTTCTGAACAGTAGTCGGCGGATATATAGGGAGAGTACGAATCGAGCAGGCTATGATGAGTTACCGTGGTGGTATATTCAGACTGCGTTTGTCATCGCGGCATGCGTAAACGAGTGAGTCCTTTGGATATACTGTAATTCCTGCTAACATTTATTGCGATCAGCAAGAATCTTTGGACGCCGAGCTTTTCTCTGCCGAAAAAACTGGTTTCCCCTAAATATATCAGTACCACCAATTTGTTAAAGTGGTGACACAGATGGGGAGAGGTTGGGACACATACGTGACTCATTGGCAAACCATAGGAGTATGTAGACACGACATGAATTAAAGGCAACGGGGTAGGAAGGCTGAATTTGGTGTATCTCAACCCATGAGATCACTGCGTTGGAAACCGTTCGGTGGGGTAACTGTTCATGGGTAACTGTTACTGAATATGACCGCCCGGCATGCAAACGCAGTAGTATTTCTGAAATTGACATGATCGACGTTTTATCAAATCCTCGTTTACAATGTTGCACAAAGTCGAATGACGCGGCCATGCATGCTTAACCCTTACGTAATGACTCTATGAACAGCTTCGTTGAGTCACCTGAAGGTGCTCTGTATCGGCTATGTCTCTTATAAATCAGCCCGGAGCCGATGCTTCTCACATTCGAATTCACCAGGAGATCGAAATTTCAGGAGCTTTCCACTACGGCGTCTGTCATAGCTTGAGTCTTTTTGGGACGTTCATCCCTATAAAACCAAAACCTACTTATTCAGTTCGTTATGCCTCATAATGACAGAACCACCATGGATTCAAATTTTCGCAGGGGCATTCATGGTTCCGTACTTGGTGCTCATGTTGGTCGTAGGCCGGCCCATGTACTACCTAGAACTCATACTCGGTCAGTTCGCCAGCGAAGCACAGGTCAAGGCCTTCGGCGGGTTCCCGCTCGCCAAGGGTAAGAGGAGCATCACGGTTAGCACGCTGACTCTAAAGCAAAAGTGCCGGCATGCACCTCGATGTATTGCCTCTCCGCCTTTTTACTGACCATGATTACAATATGGTAACGCCTCTGCGTAGCTTGCGGCTCTTAAACAATGCAAGTCGACGATGCACAAATTTGACATTATCTCGTAAGATCAAGCAATTGTTGTTGATGCCGTGACGCTCATAGTTAGCATAAAACTAAACGTTACACCGTTTTTAATATGATGCGAGGCTGCTGAGAAATTAGAAAAAAAAAATCAAATTTCGACGCTTCTTCAAATTGCCGGCTTGTAATTTTTGTATAAACATTTTTTTTTTGCAAACGTTCAAAAACAAACTGTGATGGCGAAGTCAATCTGGGCAGCTATGGTCGTACCATGATGTCTCAGAAAAGTTCAGCGCTATGTTCTACTGCTTCTCTCCCTCGTAGAAGAGTTGGGGCAGTTGGCTTGGTCGAAACCCTGTGACTCGAGCCGTACATTGCGTTAAGCCGTCCGTACGACCAAATTCGACTCGCACTCAAACCGCGCTTGACTTACTCTGTTTATGGCTGAACCAACAGTACTGAATGAACGCAGGCGTGGGCTGGGCCATGGTGTACGCGTGCGCCTTCATCAGCCTGTACTACAACGTGATCCTGGGCTACGCGCTGATCTATCTCGTGTACTCGATACAAGAGACTCTGCCGTGGACCAGCTGTGACTACACCACGTGGGCCGACCACAACTGCTACAACCCCGCACCAGGAATCGTAAGTCATCGTCCTCATGGCAACTGAATATGGCTTCACGCACCGTGGCGATTAGCGCCAGGGCAGAATAATGGAGAGTGAAGCGATCCAAGTCATGTCTAAAGGACCAAGCGAAGAGTTGTGTGCCGAAAATAAAACTGCGCCATAAACTCCATGATATCTCAACTTGATACGAACAACTTTTTCTCTTCATAGCAATGGCCCGCTGATGCTCTCTTGCATGATCTACATTGGTTTTGAATTGGAAGTCGTCTTCAACGCTCGCGTTTGCACTGATCACTCCCGGCACTTCACGGGCGCTGTGAAACTTTCCCGAAGTTTTATTGGATATGACTCCCATGTTTTGCGTCTGAATAATCGAACATGAGCTGGAGGCATTTTCTCCTACTACACTCACTATTGCACAGAGAGACTAATTGCTCGGCGGGTTGGACCTCTTAACGTGTGCCCTGGACCATGCCTGGAAAATTTAAGGTGGCTCAAATAAGTAAGAGAGAAACCAGCCGGCGCAAAAAGGCTTTTTGGTATTTTCTCCACTTAAGTTGAGAACAGCTTTCGGATATTTCACTCCACCTGGAGACAATGGCCAGAAAACAGGAAAAAGTGCGCTTGTGCGCCACAATTATGAAGTAGTCGCCATTGACAATACTCAAACGCGGTTCGTTTAACATACGAGAGCTGTACCTGAACTTCTCTTCCACCCTTGTTTTCTCACTTCATCCTTTTCCTTGCTCCGCTGTTCGGGTGCTCTGAAAGAGTGAAGTATAGTTTACACGTCTAATTGTTTTCTTATCCATAGCCTAGTCTAACCTAAGCTTCCTTCTGAGTCACTGCAGTTCAGTATTACGTAATCGCGTCTTTTGCTTGTTACGCATAACCTTAAAGTGATTATGCTCAGATTAAATAATTTTTGTTTTAGCCACAGTTAGGCAAAAATCACGCAAAATGATGAACTGCGTTGGGAAGAAAAAAAAAATTTCATGGGAGGGAACGTGCGTGAACACCTGCGCGCTCCACAACGGCTGCCTGGACTTTGCGCGTAGGTACCACATATACTAAGCTTGATGTTGTTATATTACTGGAATATAGAGCCGACAGATGCAGAGTCGCATGAGATCGCGGCAGCTGTCGCTCAAGTCTAAAAGGAGGCGGCGGGTGTCATGGGCCTCGTCGCTATGACACGCAAAACTCTACTGTATCTACGGCATAATTTTCACCTCCGGTATGGTGGATGAGATCCTGCTCTCCGTGGGTCAGTGTCTGGGTTTTCCTCAATAGTGAAGATATTGTGGCTTTCCGTGGCTGCTTCCAGGGCGCTACTGTATCGAGTTACGCGATATGTCAATCCTAATTTATGCAGTGATATACCACGGCTCGTCGTCGATAGCGGTACATTGCACGTTGGGCGAAATCGTATCGTCGAAGTCGTCCCTCTATACTTTTTGCTGTTCCTCTTTCTTCACACTGCCCATTTTTTTTCTCGCTACGCGATTGACGCCGGACGCTCGCCTTTCACCAACGTATGTACAGTAGCCAAAGTAGTGAAGACAATAATGAGACTGGCAGTTGGAAAAAGCAGTCAGACGTTGCGTCAGTGACGAAGAAAGAGGTAGAGAAAGCTTTAGAAACTATGAAAAGGGGGGGGGGGGGGGAGGGGGGAGACAGCTGTAGGAGGATCAGGTAACTGCAGATTTCGGAGCAGATATCGTGCTAGGAAAACTGACCACCCAGTATACGCAATGCCTGGAGTCATCGACGGTACCAGAACTATGGAAGAACGCAAAAACTTAATTCATAAGAAAGGGGACGCTAAGGACTTGTAAACTTGCGGATCAATCATCCTACTATCTGTTACGTATGAGTTATTTACTAAGGTAGTGGTTAATAGAATAAGGACAACCTTAGTCTTCAATCCAGCAAAAGTGCAAGCAGGTTTTCGCAAATGGTACTATACTGTCGATGATATCCATACCATCAACCGATGCACACCTGCTCTACACCCATACACTGACATAACTTGACTGGTTATTGTACCTGGCATACTACTCTGCTTTCAGCAGAAGGCTTACTGTTCGCTTTAATACGAGTGCAGATCCCTATGCGTGGCATCTGCGCCCTTACGCAGAGTTACTACAAAATACACCGACTGGCATCGGCTTTTCGCAGCACCCTATATAGCAGTTTTTGCAACCATAGCAATATCACAAGAATCTCAGAGTAAAGAACTACAGCGCATAGTCCACTAAAACTTACTGCTCGGCGAGTTCGTTCATATCGCCATTCGGTAATGCTTGTAGCGCTACATAGAAGAGAAACGACCGCCGATGAACGGAGCACGGGCTTGTCAGGTGGCTTTGGCTTGTCCCATTCATCTTCTGTCCCTTTTGTCCTCTATCTCTCCTTACAAGCCTCCCCAAAAAGCACATAGTCACGCTGCAGCTATTTCTAGATCTCAAACGTATAGGGGTATTGTGCTGGAATGGCGTCGAGAGTTATGTGCCCTGCACAAGTCAGTGTTATGCCTGTGGCTTCAAGGATCGTGAGTCACTTCTTAGGCTTAGCTTTCGCACTTCTCCAGCGGGGCGTGGAAATAAGCTACCGCATGTGCGAGCAGTTTTCGCCGAGTGTTCTTACGTTTTGGCGGTCGTTTACATATGTCGACAGTGCCCCTGTCCACTGTCGACCCGACCGATTGTAAATGAGAGTGACCCAATTAAATTCAAAACCCTGTTTTTATCTTATCTTCTTCTTTAGCCGCACTTTTGAGTACCACCTCTGCACGTGTTGCATTTTGTTTTTTAAAATATTGTTGAACCTTTGTATGCAAAACAGTGTTCCCATTTTTCTCTTCTTCATATAGCGCGATGGCCTCAATGCATCTATGATTGTTCACTCTTTCGTTTTATAATGCTCTTTTAACAATTATGTTTGCCTTCTTTACTGCTATATTCCAAATGTTCCTTTTGTTTGTGATTTCGTTTATTTTTGCTCCCCCCTTATGTAATGCCCCGCCTAGGGGTCCTTAAGGGAAAATAAATGATGATGACGAGAGTTCGCGTGCAGGTTCCGTGCTGGACGGTTGAGCGGCGCCTGCTGAGCCGTTACGCTGGTGACAACTACTCGGGACCCGACGCTCATGCCATCACCCAGGGCTCCGACGTGGTGCTCGTGCCCCTCGAGGTGTACGAGCGCCTGGCCAACGCCTGCACGCCGGCCACCCAGACGGCGCCCGAACAGTTCTTTTAGTGGGTGGTCACAGTGTTCGACAATGTTCTTCTCTAGACTCCATACGTTGATACCATTTTATGCTCTTTTGCAATTTCGCACCCCTAGTGAAAGTTGCATTTGACATCTTAAATGGAATACAACGATACAATAAAACGAGGACGAGGTGTTGCATTTACAATGTCTGCTTATCAACTACCTCAAACCAAAGCCTTGCTGGTTTCATGTGAAATGCGTGAGATGAAATTATGACGCCATGCATTTCATTCGATTACAACAAAATTATAACCTACGTGCCTTTGCTGTGATTTCCGTATGGTTCCGCCCAGAGGTATACAAATGGCGGCGAGTTTACCAAAACACGGAGGAAACAGCAAGTATACTAATGCAAACAAATGGCTACTTTTGCAAGAAGGATATTCACGCGTGTGCGATGACAATCACCAGCACGAAATCATCACCAACAATACGATTTTCAAACCCAATCGTAATAAACCGTATGTTATGCATGACGTCGCACGGATCCAAGTCCGCCTTCATTTTTCTGTACGCCTATAGCCCGTATAGACGGCATATGATTCATATGGCTTGCAAGCTTTATTTTACCAATTCCGCACTGTCTATCTGTACTTTCTGTTCCTTGCCTTGAACATTATTATAGTGATAGTCACTTCATTTTCATTACGTTTTGCCATGTTTTGTGCATACTGTTACATTATTGTGGACCGTTAATTTATTGTGCTGGTTTTTAACTTGCTGTTTCATTTGTATATATGTGCTCTTTCTGTGCTTCATAATTTTCATGTTATATATGTATATCTTCGCCTTAATGTCACACGTCTTGTTGCTCTGCCATTACTGGACCTCGGGCATCTCTCAAGCTATCGTTGTAGCTTTTCGCCCGAGGCCCATTTCCTGTATATTACTGGAAATAAATTTTTTGTTCAATTTTCAGTTCAAAAGTTATGCGTAGTGTTCAACACAGAGGAGCGCTAAATTGCCGACATGTGACCTGTCGTTCGGATCATTGGATGAAGTTTAACGTGTCACTGCAAGTAGTAGCGGTAAGCTCTATGCTTACTACGGCAGCAAAACGCTGCGTATGTCCTGCAGTCTCTGCAGTACTCGGTCTATCTTGTAATCAGCGTTGAAAAAGGGAGCAACCACGGTCTCACGAGAAACAGTACGCTGCCGCTGGCTGACTATAGTTCATTGTTCGTTTTCACAAGTTTTTCACTATGGACAATCATCGTAATCAGCATCTACAGTCCCAGCTACGGTTGCTGTTCTCAAGGGAACGTTTTCTTATAAATGCGCAATGACGCGGAAATACTCCTACACATCGCAAATTATTGAAAGTTAATTCTCCCTTTATTTTACATTCATTATTGCTTCATCGACAACTGATCTCATCTTTTTTATTTATATTCTATGAAGGAAAGGATTTTTTTACTTTACAACCCATGAGACTATATATACGCCAGAAATGCGGATGAGGTGGCCGTCTATCGATTTCAATCAGCTATCTGTAGCAACAATACATATTGAGAAGTAAGCGTCCGCAGGTATCTTCTTTCTCATTTGTCGAGGCATACTGTTGATTGGTTGGTTTGTGGGGTTTAACGTCCCAAAGCAACTCAGGCTATGAGAGACGCCGTAGTGGAGGACTCCGGAAATTTCGACCACCTGGGGTTCTTTAACGTGCACTGACATCGCACAGCACACGGGCGCCTTGCTTTTCGCCTCCATCGAAAAGCGGCCGCCGAGGCCGGGATTCGATCCCGCATCCTTGGGAACAGTAGTCGAGCGCCGTAACCACTGCGCCACCCGTTCTTTCTCTCTCTCCTAAGAACAAATTCAATGACGCCCACTTGAATTTATTCGGAGATATATTAGTGTGCATTTTGTATTGGGAACTCAGCTTCTGGAGGTTAAGCCGTGTCCCAGGATTACGATGTGAACATGGTTTCACGTCATGCCTCAAAAGGCGTCCGCTCTATGGTAAACAGTGCAGTCCCGCCTTCCATCACGCGACCACAAATGGCACACATGTAAGAGCAGTTACTTCAAGTACCAAGTGGTGCTTACGGCCCAGGTATAAGGTGGTGCCGACAGCAATGATATACGTGAACAGCCCATGGACCGTAATGCGTGCAGATTTAATTCCAACCTGGGTCGAAATAATGATATGGAAGCTGTGCCACCTTATCTTTGTCCGCGCGGCATCACCTTAGTCTTAACAAAAAACTTCATTTCCAGTACAGATTAACACGATCCCCACCTGATTATGTATCGCGGTGTTGTGCAGTCCATCCTGTCGGCTTGTAAAAGCTCAATTTCTGGTCAAGTAGTTTATGCGAACCGAGCCAACGGGTAATTTTAAGCGTGCATTTTACGCGAGGGGTATTATATGCTCGTTCGGTCGATAAAGCGTCGCCATCGTCGTCGTTGCCGTCACCGCAACCTAGGTTTGAGAAAAGGCTGTGGCTAAAGGTACGTCGGACGGACCCGATCGATGGTCTTAAAGGTACGTCCGACGGATCCGGTGCGTTTTTCTTCGGGATACGACGGACGGATCCGGGAAATATTTTTCAGAGGTACGGCGGATGGACCCGATCGGTAGGGTTCTTCCGACGGACCCAACGCATTTTTCTCCGATATGGGCCTTGGGATCCGTCAGGAAAGCCGGACGGATCCGAGATTCACAGATGTGGTTGTAGCAACAACCAACGTTTTTAGATCCCTTGGCAACAACATGGTAGCCATATGTAGCCAAATCGAAGTTGGTATGAGGTGTGCGAGGTGCAAGAAGTATGTACTACATACTGCATGCGTGAAATGTGAAATTACAAAGAATACTACAGTGGCAAGAATAGTGCCTAGAATGGGTGATATACTACGTGATGGCATGATGATAGGTTTACGTGAGTTTGCGTGAGTTGGACCGCGGCAGGGTGGCAAGCACGACCAGAGCGCAAGCGCATGTAATCGCGGTGTTGACGGCCAGCCCGCGGCCCGCACGCCCGCTCATTTGGTCCTCGTTATCATGTGGATTAACGTCTATGACGGTCGTTATGTAGTTTTGATTCTTCAAAGTTTCGTCACTTCCATCTGTGATGAGATGCGTCACGTAACGCATCGCTTTCTGCTCGCATTGAGGTTTGGTGCTGCAAGTTCTACGTAGTACATATACAAGCGGCGCTAAAAAAGCTGGGTGCCGCCGGAGTGTCTCTAGCCCAAGCATCGCGTCATTCGTGTTTGTTGGAGGTGTGGTTTGTGCTTGCCGTGAGATGCTGTGATGTACGGATTACTGCCTACTAGAGTGCTGTGTGAGACTACGAAGAGTGCTGTGATGAGTGCGCCGATGTCCGGACGGACATCAGTGTGTCCGTTTATGATCGGCGATGTTGCACGTGCATGTCAGTGTTTATTAGGTGCAGTGGTAATTTATTTACACGCGCTGTGCAACAATCAGACGAAAATAAGTCATCGACAATTTGTTAGCCTGCACTACAGAGCTCAAAACTGGGAAAATGGGAATGCACATGATGCAGTTTTCGCATGTTGGAGTGGACCGAAAAATAAATGCCCAGCCCACACCTCCGGGATGCGCATTACTACAGGTGAAATGGTTCAGGTTTCTGTAAAATAGCTGCCTGGCACAGCACCTTTCTAATTGTTCAGGCTTCGTACTATTGTTGAAGGCCACTTTATCATTAATAAAGGAACGAATATGCTTTATGTGTTAATGACTAGTGCTTTTTCAACATATGTTCATTTTTTTTTTTCGTTTTTCCTTAGTTTCCTTTGTTTTTCATGCTAGACAAAAACAAATAGTACACTTTTAAACTTGTCAGTCCAAAGCTGAACATGAATATCTGCCATGCATGTGACAGTTTTAATGCTAGAAAGGTTGACGTGTATAGCATGTACGTAGACGCAGCGACATCTTACTGGCACGTTCGGCTACTTGCCCCAAGGTCGTGATGTTTAATGCCAGTGATGGCAGTCGCACTTTGGTGCAGGTGAAATGCAAATGCTTCTGTTTCCTGCAAGATGTCAACGCAAAGTACAAAGTCCGGGCAGTCAAATTAGTCTAGAGCTCTCCACTACGGTATTTTTCATAGCTACATATGTCACTTTAGGATGTGAAACCCTACATGCCACAGGTAGGCTGCATTGTTTTTTAGATTTTGTAACCTCTCATCTATGTTTTGCAACATTTGGCTAATTTTAGTTCTCAAACAGTTGTTAAAGATGAAACCGAAGCAGTTCTTGGCATGGTTTCCTGCTTGGATTAATTAGCTAATTGCAGTTCTTTGAAACTTGCATCAATGCTGGAAAGTTCAAATAGCAGGCAGTTGAATTACAGGAATGATGTGGATCGTGCATTTCCGTTCTGACAAATCGAAAGTAACGGTCCCTTCCTTGCATGCATAGGTGCCCTTAGACAAATACATACTCGGGTGTGTGATTGTGACGCATATCAAGGGTCAACAGAAGGCCATGTGGAGCAAGTGTGATATTCTTCATGAAGGCTAAAGTAAAATTGTACAACAGCTGCTGTACCATGCAGAAAAAAATTGATCATTTAGTGTATGATTAACTGACCATGAATAGCATCTTACTCAGAGTATGATGTGATATATATATCTGGTTTAGCATCCCAAAATAACTGCGGCTATGAGGAACACAATAGTTGAGGGCTCCGGTATAATTTCGACCACCTGGGGTTCTTTTACATGCACTGACACCGCACGGTGCATGACGGCCTATTGTTTCACCTCTATTGAAATGGCCCTGCTGTGGCTGGAACCAAATCTGCATCTTTCGGTTCAGCAGCCAAGCACTCTAACTACTGAGCCAGCACAACGGGGCCAAGTATCAAAATGCATGCCATTACATTTCCTTCTAGCCGGTGGTTTTCTTCACAGAACTAATGTATACAAGGAAAAGTAAATAGCAAGAAAACACTAGTTTTATTGCACATTATATTCACATTTCAGCAAACATTCTCTAGGAAAAAAATTCCCATAATGTTTGCATGGAAACCATGAACATCTTACAAAAACAAAACAATGCACTTACTCCAATCCAATTATTAATGGGCAAGGTTGCATCTATGCTACTACACTGCACTTATCACAAAACCACAAGCCCCATCTGCTTTGGCCAATCTGATGAAACTAACGGAGACAGATGTCGCACACCACAGACTGGCCGTCTCGCAACATATCTCTGCATATGTTGCATTTCAATTTCATGCCTTTCCACTTAGCTTCAACTGTTGCCAGCATTACTAGTCACCCATCTTTTCTGAAGTTCCTTTTTATGCTGTTGGGATCAGCATCCTTGTTAACAATGGTCTCTGGAATTTTCGATGCTATCATTTTCACATCTTCCTCATCTGGAAGAATGAAGGAAATGACAAGCTTTGAGCAGAAAAAAATTGGGGAGACTCCAAATCTCCACCTGTAGGGGTATGGTGTGCCAGCATTAATGGTTCTTGTCTGCAGATCCCACTGTGGATTCCCGTTAATTTACATGCCCTTTGCTACAAACATAATTACTAATTCCTTAATTCATGTCTGTTACCTCAGATATACTCATTAGCATACGGTCGTAGGCTGCCCTGTTAGGTGATAGACAACCTGGCATAGACCTCTGTAAGCCTCAACCTTTCTTAATTGGAGCTGAAACGTCCCAGAACATATTTCAAATATAACTTTGTAAGCTTGACTTAACAGCTCCTGCCGTGTCGTGTGGCCTCGTGACATTTGGCTCGTGGCACTTTTGGCTTGTGCACAGGGGTCATCTGTTAAATACTGGTTAACATGCATGAAAAATACATTTTCACACAAACTGGTGGCAAATGGTCAAGTGGTGCACTGCAGATTCTGAAATGTATACCTATATGCATGCAAGGATCACATCATATAACATGATCAAGAGTTCTATCAGTACCTGCAGTTGCATAGCATTTCAATGCCCATTAAAGGACCACCTCAGACAATGGTTGTTACCACAAGACCTGTTCTAACAGCGTACTGACACCATTCCACTGAGCGATGGACATGTGTATGCATACCCTAGATAGCTCATGATTGTAGATCTCATTTATTTCTATGACTTCCAAGGAGTTCCTGTCGTCAGAAACCCTACACTTTATGAAATCGGGACAGTTGTCTTGAAAGGTGATGAAATAAATAACCAGGTTACCTTGATGCAATGCTAAATTACAGAGGGTGAATATGCTGCATGAAGATACCAAGAAGCTTGTACAAAGAAAAGTGAGAGTGAAATGGCAGGATTTTTGAAACATTGAAATAAACTACAAACTATACTTGTCAAACCTGTTATTAAGGAATGGAAATCATGCAGTAATCAAAAACACAACATGGAGGCCATTTTAGGTCATCTTCACAAAACACATACCCACACCTCACACACAGCTTCATACTTATGAAAGAGGACAAACCAATATGCAAGGAGTGTGGAGATGAACTAACAATAAACCATATCTTACACGTGCGCCAGAGTCGACAAAATAAGAGGAAACATTTTGTACAATTTTGCAACAGATCTCTTTCCATCCCAGCATGATCCTAGGAGAGACGTGAAAATTTCCTGCATTTTTGGTTTCCTAAAATGTTCCTAAACAAGCTACATCCTAAAGAACATTTTAGTCATTACACACAAAATAAATACATTAAACCTTGTTCTTGGTGCATGGCAGCATTAGTCGCTTATGCACCATAAAAATCAACACAATGCTGTAAGGTATACCTTGGTTAGCTATGTTATATGAGACAAGCTTTCGGTCTGGTGTGGTCCTTATTCACGTGACAGCGCTGTCATGAGGGTCTATGTCCCAGCGATCGGAAAGTGACCTATTCCAATAATTTTACAAACTGAAGGCGATTCTACAGATTTCTAAAGACTGGAGTGCTCAAATGTTTTATCAACGTCCGCCTGCCTTGACAGCCTGGAGTGAAACTGTTGAATAGAATACATTTTTGTACATTTAACGTGTTTCTTAAGGCGTTGCTTTCAATTACGGGACCCACAAAAAGCAGCTGAATGTCAAACGCCGCCTAGGTAGGCTTTCTAGCAAGACAGCGGTGTAGCGTGGAAAATCGCTCCGCCGGTCCATCGCTGGCGCCGCTAACTTGACAGGCGAACTGTTCAAAGTTATAGCTACTGACCACACCTGAAACACTGAATTGCGCATGATCAAGGCAGAATTTCTCTAACACTAAGCACTGGTAGCTATCGATTTCGCGCCCAATATTGTGAAAATTTGTCCTCTCCGATCATTGATACGTCCACGGTTGAACATTTATGCGCCTCGGTGTAGGCCAGCCGTTGGAACATGGATGCGTGGTTGTAGCAACGATCACTTGCATGGCACACTCTGCAAAATTCCAAGATTCAGCTTCTATAACGAAATGTGCAGCGCACATTTTCTACCGCGTACCTAAGTCCGGCGACGCATGCATATCGATCCCGATCGTTTCAAAGCTGCGCGGCCGTTCAGTCGGGTCACGCTAACCTCGAGCATGCGGGGGTTTAAACTACATGTACGCAAAATTCAACGACAAGAAAAAGATGCAGGCTAAGCACTTTAGTCTAGTCTTCCCCTAAATACCAAATAACATTGCTGTTCACAGAGAATTCGGATCTTTCCGGTTGTGCACTCTTGCGGTGCGGTGCAGTAGGTCTTCGCCTCGACGAGTCGATGTGCAGCTTGCCGCAGTAGCAGCGCAGGCCTCTAGTAGACTCGGCATGTCTTGTGCCATGGCTCTGAGGTAGAATTTAAACGAAGAATTTAGCTAGAAACATCCTGTTTCCTCTGTCTGCATGTGAGGAACGAGCATAATGCCATTTCACATACATACTTTGGACTGCCGAATGTTCTGCACGGCGAGGTGTGTGTGTGTTGTGCCGGCGCTAGATCTTCGGAGGTCGATGCAGGACCTAAGACAGCGTAAATGCTAGGAATAGCTCGCTCGCATTACGGGCAGATCGAGGTGATAGTTTAGTGCGAAGCGAAAGCTGCTCGTGAATGTGCGTATCTCGATGCTGGTGGAGCTGGTGCAGTACGTAGCATCGCCTGCAGCTATGTGCGTGAAAACGATGCTTGCCGTACACAACCCTAAGTGAAGACCGTGATATATATGTTAGAACGGATGCACTCTTCGTAGCACCTCATCGAGAGTCGCGGCTAGCTGATATCATAGAGGATAAGATTCATTCACGCGTAGCAAGCGGAATGTGGCCGCGTTCGACGTGCATATAGCCATGAGCCTTTATATCGACGTCCGCCGTATCTTTACGAGAATCGAATGGATACGTCGGACGTACCTTTAGACACTTCGTTGAGAAAAACGCGTGGGAAAAAATACGCACGTGATTTCATACCAAAACTGTGACGCATCCACAGGGTGATGTCGTCATGCAATACCGCTTCCCATTCAGCATCTATCTGCCAGACAATTCGAAGTTAGTCTCCGATAGGGATTTGAAACGAACACATAATACCTCCAAATTTGTGTGTCGTTCGCTGTGACTGTAGGTATCCACCAGGAAATGAGAGATACTGCGCCCCCCGTACTCGAAAACCGAACCTGAAGCTAACACTTTGCTTAACTCTGTGCCCGTCTCTCAATACTAAAAAATGCGTGGAATAAAAAGGTGGTGCTAAAGCGCCATCTCATCTACTATTAAGGGGAAGTTTAGGCATATTCTGAAATTTTGAGCGGTGATGGCAGTGAAACTATTGCTGAAGTGGCCCATGCCGGCTAGGATTGCATGGCATTAAAGAAATGATGTCACAAAACCCTTGGCTGAAGCATATTTCGTTAAGAACGGACAGCTATGACGTAGACTTCGGAAAACCTTCATGGGTTGGACTAACGTAAACCGAAATAGAGGTTCTTGATTCACTTCGAATTATGAAGCTTAGTTCCCGTACCGACATTTCTCACGCATCCTCTCAGCCGTCACGTTCTGGGCCTGAGCAGCGGAATCGAGGATCTGGGCCATCTGCAGCCTCTCCTTGCCGCAGCTTTGGCGGTTTCCTGGGTGTGCGTCTTCCTCTGCGTCTTCAAGGGCATCAAGACGTCGGGAAAGGTGCGCGACTTGAGTGGTACAAAAAGCTGTGGCGAAAACCATGCGCAGAAAAAGGCACGAGCGTCTTCTGTACTGACATTCACTGAAAAACATGAAAGAGCGTACATGGGATGGCGGTCTTATTCGCCGTTTCTTTTCCCAGCCAACCGGCTGCTCAGTTGCTCTTTCCCCGAGTCCATGGCGTGGCTCTGGCCGATGCGCGCGGCGCGCCTCTATATATACTCGAGATTGACGTCGGCGATCATGTGTCTCGCCACGAAGCTGATCATGCGTTAACCCCCTTCCCACGTCCCCGCCGGGCTGGTGCAGTGGTTACGGCGCTCGGCTACTGTTCCCAAGGATGCGGGATCGAATCCCGATCTCGGCGGCCGCTTTTCGGTGGAGGCGAAAAACAAGGCGCCCGTGTGCTGTGCGATGTCAGTGCACGTTAAAGAACCCCAGGTGGTAGAAATTTCCGGAGTCCCCCACTAAGATATCTCTCATAGCCTGAGTCGCTTTGGGACGTTAAACCCCACAAACCAAACCAAATCCCACCTTCCTCCCGTCCCCTAATGCGCAGGTCAGGTGTCCACAGAAACAAGTGTGACAGATATATACGGCGCATTTCTCTTCCTGTAAACCAATTATTATTAAACGGTAGCTTCTGTCCGGTTAGTGAAGCAAGTACGTAGTGTCATGCCGTTGCTGTGTGCACCATGATCGACCTATTCTCTGCAGGCGGTCTACGTGACGTCCTTGGCTCCAATATTCATACTGGTCATGATGTTCCTGCGAGGCATCACATTGCCCGGCGCTGTGGACGGCATCCGCTTTTACCTGGTGCCCGACTGGTCCAGCATCTTTCGCGCAAAGGTCAGTCCAGAGGCCAATTCATTTATATAAGGGGCATACTACAGGCAACAGTCCGCCATGATGACTGTCATGTGTGTTCCACCCTCCGTGGTGCCACCTGAAGTACACAACGTACAGCTAGAATCAATATGAAAGGGAACACGGGAGCGCGTGGCGTTTCCGCTTTACAAAGCGCTGACAATAAACACAAGAAGGTGGCACCAAGTGTATGCTCGGAGAGAGCAGCTGTGCAAGCTTACTTTGGATGCGTCTTTACCACTGATTCTTATCACCTATCGGTGACAGCGAATTTGAAAGCGCGGAGGCCACACGCTCCCGTGTCCCCTTTTATTTTACTTCTAGCTGTACATTCAGCAAGAAGCCGCTCCAACGCAGATACTGTCTGAAATCGGTGTTCCTACACTAACCAGCTAGCTTATGGGCCGCCTCGTTGCCAGGGACGGCAGCGTCCTCGGGTGTCCAGATTATCTGAATTGTTCAGTGGTTGTTGGCTAAGGATTTTTGCCGCCTCCGGCGAGAACCTGCCTTTACAAAAGTTTGAGTGACAGTCTTACTGTCGCTTATGGTGAATTTTGCTTTTGTTCCTGCGCAAGCTAAAGTGATCGCCACTTCCTCCGCAGCTTCTATATTGCGTCCCTGGATAGCCGCAGCGGAAAATGGCACTCTTCGGCCATTTACGACCGAAGCCACCGCCGCTCCGATTTGGCCTCCGGCCGCATCAGCGTAGGCTGCCTGACTGTCATCCATATTTCCGAACATTAGCTTTAAGGCCTCAGCTCGCTTCTCCCTTCGTTCTTTATTAAATTCAGGATGCATATTTCTAGGAAGTGGGGGGACTACCAAGGCTTTCCTTATCTCCCTCTGTATGTCCACTTTCTTTCCCAATCCTTTCTCCGGGTTTATCCCTACTTTCGCAAGAATTACCCTGCCCGTATAAGTCGCGCTAAGTCTCTCTATATGAGATGCTTTAACCGCATCTGCTAACGCCCTCCACGTATTATGCACTCCCAAAGCGAGCAGTCGCTCCGTTGAGGTACACATAGGTAGACTAGTGCTCTCTTTATGCATTTGCGTATGAGGGCGCCTATCCTGTTTCTCTCCGCCATTCTGATATCCAAGTAAGGTGTCGCATAGCTAATTCTGCTAATCACGTACGCTTTTACTAGTTTCACGAGGTTTCTCTCTTTAAGTCCTGTGCCCTTGACTGCTATATGCGTTTAATAAGGCCCAGAGTCTGTATCGCGTGATGCTCGAGCTTCTTTATGACCTCTCCATTTCACCCATTGGCCTTGATCGATCCTAGTATTCTAATCTGTTCCACTTTCGGTTCTTCTTTACATGCCACATCAACCTTTATGTCCGTCGACGTTTTAATCGGAGGTGTTTTAGATTACACACAAAGAGTTACGATTTTTGCGGCGAGCACACAAGCCCCCTATCAACTGCATACTAGACAATGATGTCAGTAGCAGACGACAATAAGTTCTCGACGAAGAGTTTTGAAGAAGCCAGCTTCCGAAACGGCGCTGTGCTCTAACAAAGTAGCCGGTGAAGCTGACCTCTTTGCTTCGGCCTGGGTTCAAAGTTCAAAACCCGCTGGCATCGAGTCCTTTTCCGAGTGGCTGCTTCACAACTACCTTAGCGAAATTCAAGAATGCTTCCAAATTAAAACTTAGCGAATCGGCTCGGGCTCCTGAAGGAAGTACAAGTTGACAGATGCTGTTCTAGCTGCTGTTATTGCAGGTACGTCCAGACTGGACTTGAATAGGAGCATAGGATGTCCATTGTCCATTGGCATGTGTCGCTGAGAACACCTTTCGGTCCATCACCAAGTTGGCCTCAAAGATGACAGAGCAACAGTGGACGTGCATGCTCAACTGTTTGCTGAGGGAAGTAAAAAAGGACAAGAAGAAGAAAGGTGGTGAAGGATTGGTGATAATGGGGGATGTACATCTGCCAGAGAAGATGAAATCTGTTTTGGAAAAGGGACCGAAGTACGCAGTGGAGCCAAAAGTGCCGTCTCAAAATCTACTAGCCATCAACCGACGAATTTCAAGAAAAGCCACATCGGAGGAGCGAGAAAAATGCCTGCTGGAGGGTGTTGAATCCCTTTTAAAGTCGGATTATCCGAATACCACAAGAAGCATGGAAATGTCGACGGAAGCCATTGTGTCGTACTGCAGACAGAATGAACTGCGTCTACTACAAGCCGATAAGGAGGGAGGATTTGTGGTCCTCTCGGATGGCAACTTCTCAGAGAGAGCAGCTCAGGCAGTTAGTAAGAATTTTGTACCAATTTCTAAAAAATCCACAAAAGTAAAATCGGCTGCGATGGTTTTATGTGATCGTCTGGGGCTGAGCACTCTTACTAATCAGATTAGAGATAGTAAAAAGAGCGAGCTCAAAGTTTTCTTTTCTGTCAAAACACACAAGCAAAGCATGCCGTTTAGAACTATTGTAACTGAAAAAGGCACGTGGCAGAAACATCTTAGCATGTATTTGGCTAAGCACTTGTCAAAACTGCATGTCAATGATCCGTTTTTGACGAAACGGTCAAATGAAATTTGTGAACTTTTTGAAAACAACCCTGATGTTGGAAGTGCTTTTTCAGTGGACGTTGTAGATCTATTCTATTCAGTCCCTCATGGCCCCTTGTTCTCAGCCGTTAGGGAGTGCATTGAAGAAAATGACCCGATTGCTTTTCAGAACTCCGCTGGTATTGCCGTAGATGACTTTTTAACCTTATTACAGTTTTACCTGGAATCTACTTTTATCACTTTTGACCAGGAGTTTTTTCTGCAGAAATCTGGCATATGCATTGGCTCCTGTGTGGCACCGGTGCTATGTCACATCTTTTTATCTCGTATTGACCAAGCTTTGCAGCAAGTTTTATCCATCGACAAGGTTTTTAAAGTTTTTAGGTATGTAGATGATTTTATGATTGTTTTAACTAAAGAAGGTCTTTACAACCTTAAAGAAACAGTGGACAGTGTTTTATCTGCCTTTAAAGAGCATGGAAAAGGTATGGAATTCACACACGAACTACCTGACCATGACCATTCATTACAGTTTTTAGATTTGAAGCTGGAGTTCTGTGGTGATCGGGTCTGTTGGACATATTCCCCGCGTGCAAAGAAGCAGCTGTTACCCTTTGACTCCTGCCATTCTAAACTGGTGAAACGCGGGATTGCTTCGCTTTGCCTAGAATCGGCACTCAAAAAGTCATGCCTTCACAAAATGCGGGACAGTTTTAATCACCAATTGGCTAGGCTTTTTGCAGCCGGGTTCCCCCGTTCGCTCGTGACTGCGGTGTCTGAATGTCTCCTCAACAGGACAAAGAAGGGTACTGGTAGAGCTAGGCCGGAGGTCCCTCGACATGAGGTAAGACCAGTGGTGGTGCCATACGTGCATCGTGTGGCCCATAATTTGAAAAAAGTTTCCAGCCGCCATGGTGTGCGGCTCACCTTTTCTGCACCGAGAAAGCTAGGTGGTCTTTGCTCCCGTACCGATAAAGAAAATACCAAGGAACGAGGCTGTGGAACGAACCACAGGAGACCGTTCATGAAATGTGCTGAAGGGGTTGTATATGAAATCCCCCTGTCTTGCGGCCACTCCTACATAGGTCAGACAGGCAGGTGCCTGAATGAGCGGACGAGGGAACATGAGAGAAACGTGCAACAGAACAAGGAAGGCACCCATATAACTAAGCACATTAATGAATGCCCGTCCCGCAATTGTGAGCCATGCTTCACTGATGTGCGCATTCTGGGCAAAAGCAAAGATAAGAATGCCAGGGAATTGATAGAAGCGTTTTATATCAAAAAGAAAGGCGACATGTGCGTAAGCGACACATCAATTGTTTTATATAACTGTGAAAAGATATTCCTGGAGCGCGCCTTATCAGGTTGTTCCTGAGCTTTAGGTGACACCTACGCATGTGACTACAAAACTATTTAAGTACGTTTTCTTGCATGCAATAAAATCAGTTGGGAGTTGGCGCTTCGTCCTGTCACCTTTGTGTCTGTCTGTTTTTTGCGCCTTAAACTATTTTAAACATGTTTATTTATTTATCTACAATATACTGCAGGCCCTTTGGTGGGCTCTAGCAGGAGTGGTAACAATATTAATATTACATTATATATGAAAAATTATTCAAAGCTAAAACACAATAGTCTTGGCAGCCAGGGTTAGAAAAATCGGACATTTTGTACAATAATCAAATGAAATATGTCAGTGAAATCAGCAGTATAAGGTGAAAAAAAATTTGGTTATTTCAAACACACGGAAATATTTAAAGCAGCAACACAATAACAGGTTAGTCAAGGTAGTCAAGGCTCAATTAGGTCAATCGAGTCTATGCTATTTGTTAGCTGAGGTGGCAGTCGGTTCCAGTCTTTTATAGTACGAGGAAAAAAGGAATACTTAAAAAAATGTGGCGCATAAACAATGATTTAGTGCATCTGTCTTGTATTTCTCGCTTATTTAAAGCGATAAATTAAGCGTAGTAGTTCTGGGCGGCCACGTGAACGCTAACTAGTGTGTTTTTCTATCCGAACATGCATTTGTCGGTGCTTTCGCAGTGTGCACCAAAGCTTGGAGCACTAACCAATGTGTTCATGACCTCATGGAGTCAATCGGCCGCTTGATGCCAGCTGTTGTGGAGAGGAAATGGAAGATGGAGTTCTTAAAGCCTTTATAGCTCGTATTCTGTAGAGGGAACAAAAAAGAAAGAATGTGTACTGAGGCCGAGATGAGGGGGCCCTCCTCTTCGATATATGACCAGTAGGCGATGCCACCAATTTCGATACTGTCGAGTACAACACGAGGTTCTGGACTTCAGTAGTTTCTTTACCGTTACGCAGGTGTGGAAGAGCGCCGCCGAGCAGATCTTTTACTCGCTAAGCCTCGCGGAGGGTATGATCATCTGCTTCGGTGGCTTCAACGAATTCAGGAACCAGCTGCAAGGGTAAGCAGTTGAGTTTCCCACGCTTGACTTAACTATCGAGGAAGAAAGAAAATATGTTTTTTTTTTAGTTGGCTGCGTCATCTTTGAAGAGATTCTTAACGTGGAGTCATATGGCATGTAAACGTTCTTCCGCATGTGCATTGCACGCTACCCGGACGGTATACCTGGCCTGAGCTTCTTGGACAAACGTGGAAGTCTCCTGCCGGTGTTCTCGCAAAGTATGACGAAGTCATGCTTGAGTGATGGGTACAAGCCACAATACAAAACTAGCGACAGGCACAATTCTGTGGTCTCAGAAGAGGCGCTTCGGGTACTTAGGTTGTGGCTGTACAACATGTTTGTAAACTGTGTGCGAGCAACGTACACGACGAAGGAAGAAAGAGTGTAACTACGCCGACATAGCCACTCATTATTCGTTTCTTGTGCTTATCCAGTGACGTTCTGGTCGTTGCGGCGGCTGACTTCGTCGTTAGTTTCCTCGGAGGCCTGGTCGTGTTCTCGGTGCTCGGCAACATGGCGAACAAGCTGGAGGTGCCCGTCGATGACGTCGTTTCGTCGGGTGGGTTAGAGCCTGCGTTTCGCATTTTTCCTCTCTGGGGCACGTTCAGAGGGCTATCACTAGACGCCGTCAAGACTATACGCCCGCTTGGTCACAAGAGCTGTGCCTACAAACCTCTAGCTAAGTTGTACGCTGTTTCAATTTTACCGGTAATCATGATTTTGTGTTGATAACAAGTAGTTCGTAATTAGCTTTGAGCACCGCCACTGTGCACTTGAATTACTAATACGCTACGCCTTAAATATCTGCTTTTATTGAAGGGCCTTTGAGAGGCTGCTTTCACTGTAGCTATTGATGATGATTAAGGCTGCCGAAATGCAGTGATACTGTAGTGCCCACAGGCATGCTGGCTTCATTCCGGGTGACATTTCTTTCTGCGCGCAGGTATTGGACTCGCGTTCATCGCATACCCTCAGGCGTTGAGCATGATCGCTTACCCCCAGCTCTGGTCGACCGCGTTCTACGCGATGCTCTTCTTTCTCGCCATCGACACCGAGGTGCGTATAGGTGATGCTCACACCACTGCAACCAGGACTTGCTCCTTGTAATAAACTTTCTATTGCACTCGTGTCCCGTGATGGATCTCGGGCTAGCGTCTCACTATCCTTGCACCAGTGCAGTTTACATTCGTGTCATTCACGATGCATCGTGATCTCTTTTCGGATTAAGAGTTCGGTGCTGTGTAAGTGTCTCTTCTTTGCCTTTACCCTAAGTTTACTTTTGGTGAATATGAGCCTGTCATACATTGCAAGAGCGTTGGGAGGAACAGTATAAGACATTTTAGCTGGGGCGGTGCTTTGAATGCAGAAGACTGCGTATATTGAGGAGACACAAGGCAAGAAGATAGAGTTCTTGGCGCATACGTACTCTTAGTTGGAGCTTGTCTGTGCACCGAAATATTTTTCCCGAGCACGTGTCAAATATGTACAAGAAAGAGAACTCTTCTCTATCCTCGGGGCCAGTTCTCATCAGTCGAATGCCTGCTGACTCCGTTCAAGGACCAGTACCCTGCTCTGCGCTCGTACGGGCCTCTGCCGTCTTTCGTGGTGTGCGCGCTGATGTGCGTGTGCGGCATGCCCATGGCCAGCCGTGGGGGGCTCTACATCCTCACCGTGATGGATACCTACCTGGGCGGATACCTGCTGCCCTGGATAGGTCTTGTCGAACTCTTGGTCGTCGTCCTCGGCTACGGTGAGGCCCCTATCATTAGGGGGACCTATCTGCCACAAACGGCTCAGGCGGGTGCCGCCGTTCGTCTTAGAAATGAGCGATGGCATAACCACATCTAAATTGTTGGTTGCCACTGTGAAAGGAAAAATATACAGTTCCGCACCCCACGCAGGGGACACCTGAAGGATATTGGGGGGGGGGGGGGGGGGACGAGGATTTTTTTCCCCCCCCTCCCTTTACAAAAGCGACAAGTTGAATGTTCCGCAGCTAGCATGAAAGCGATAGCCTGAATAGTCGCTACAAGAGTTCGCTGCTGCGGAAAAGAAAAGGCGCAACCCCATCTCCAGGTGACACTCGAAAAATGCCCGCGACAGAACACGGATGCTTCCTTAATTACGGGGGCGTCTTTCGTGACAAAAGCCACATGGGTCCCCTCCCGGAACCAGTTAGAGGGCTGCGGCCTATCGCTTCCCTCCTTACAACATTCGCTGATATCAGTTCGGAACTAATTTACGTGCTTCAAAAGTCGATCTATTTTAGCATTGGCAACCGGTATGACAGCCTATCTACCTGTACTCATCTGAGGGGCAATACCTGTAAGTTAGCAATCGGGATTGACACTTTGTCGCAGTGTGTCATGTGACATTTTGTTGCTACGTAGTTTTTCCCGGTGTACTGTCCCCCCCCCCCCTCCCCCCTGTGCAGCGTTGTGACCATGCCACTATTTTTAAAGGCGGTATGGACATGTTATGCAAAGGTAAGAGGACCAGTGGATCGTAAGGGTAGGTGAGCAGATTTCAAGAGACGGAAACTGCAGCAGGGGGTTGGAGTGATCCGGGTGGTCGTATGAAATTCGGAAATTGCTGGGAGCAAGTTTGCGGCAACTGCGCCAAAGGTGAAAATCGCGAAGGATGCCTTTGGACATAGGTAGGGTGCGTCAGTTGCTGCTGCTGGTGATGATGAACTTAACTGCCCGTGGCTCGTCTATGTATGGACCTTGTGCGACGCTGTATTTTGCCTTCCATAGGCCTGAAGCGGTTCTGCGCCGACATCGAGTTCATGTCTGGTCACACTCCCAGCCTGGCGCTGAAGATCTGCTGGTCCGTGTGCTGTCCTATCTGTCTCACGGTGAGTTATACCTTTGTCACACGAACACTTTCGATCCTCACTTAACTCGATCTGCATTCAACACAATGCAGATCGAGGTCTCCACACGGCAACTTTCAAGTGCAATCGAGCCCGAACTTGCCTGGCTCGAATCCGCTTCCTCAAGCGCTCTTGAGTTTTCAAGCTAATTCGACAGTGGAAGTTGACACCTTTGTCGGCAACAACCCTAAAATAAAAGCGAATGAATACAATAAAACCTCAACTACTAACACAGAAATGTATTAAAAGGCATGGTAGACTATTGTTAGAAGATTATTCTTTTTTTCTATTAAGGTATTTTTGTAATCTCTAAACCAACTAATGCACACGAAGGAATCTTTTCAGTGGTAATTCAAAACGCCCGTGTAACACAGGATGCTTCAATCATTGTTGAAAAGTTCGAGGACCGAAAGTGTTCGTGTGACACAGGTATTAGGGTTTTGTGACCTTAGCGCCCTAACCAACTCTGAGTTTCAAGCATCTTCAGACAGACCAAAGACAAGCTCGTGAGCACCTGCAGTGCGTTGTGAGGTCTATTTTAAACCTGAATAATGCTACAAGGACAGGACGCACAAACGTGGAAGACTCCAACAGGGCATCGCGCGTTTATTGATATATACTTGCAGCACTTGTAGGTCCTGAGCCGAATGTGAATTTCCTGGCAATGCATCCATCTTGTGGCCTCCCAGTTCACTTTTTACCCTTCCTTTCTCTTCGCTTGCCTTCATTTCCTTTCTTTTCTTTTCATTCATTTTTGCCATGTTACTTACATTTTTCCTTTCCTTTGATTTCATGTCACTTTTTTTTATTCCCTCCCTCCCTCCCTCCCTCCCTCCTTCCCTAGCTTGCTCGCATTCTCATTTCATTGCCTAAAACACGGCATTGATTCTCTTAATAAAAACTTCGATCCTCGCAGTGGATCGTGGTGGCGGACGTGCTTATGTACGGTGAGCCACTTAGGTTGGGTGACTACACGTTTCCTTCGTGGGCGAACGTGGCCGGTACCTTCTCGGTCATCGTCGCCATGAGCATCATCGCAGTGTTCGCCCTCTACCACTGGCACAGCTGCGGATATGTGAGTGGCGAAGGACGTGCGTCTGTCATATCACCATTGCTGCAATTCATGTACATGATCCAGTGCCGCATCGCCGTAACATGCAGAACGGACAGCTGTGACGGAGCAGTGTCGAAGCAGGCAGCAGTGCAGCGGGGTCGCGACTGCGCCCTTCTAAGCATCCCCGCCTGCATAGTTAGGTTCTCGTTTTTCTCTAAACACAGACATCTCTGCAGTGAGATGAAAATTTTAGCCGAATTAAATTGGATGAATGAAAAATATGCGCATAGCACGTCGCGTTTCATTTCCGTTTCAATTTGAGGCCATGGTCTCAAGATTCTGGCAAGTATCGGCGAATCGATGATTGGAGCTTTAGAGATAGCGCACCGCAAATGTCTGGTGCCACTTAAGAGGGCAGTGCAATAGCGGTGTGCTGAGGTCAATTGGGCATGGATGGAAGCCGGCGAAGACGATGAAATGCAATGCAAGGTGCGAGAAAGTGGCAGTTAAACACAAATGGCTGTCGGTTGCGGCGATGGGATGGCGCATTAAGATAGAAAGGCCTTATGCGACAAGTGTCATTTTCTTCTTTCATTATAGAAATGTTTTACTTGAAAGATATTACCTTAAGACAGGCACCAGTGTTCTTGGTTTTTGCCTGCGACACGAAGGTTCACCTCTTCCCTATGCTCTGATATTCTAGGTGTTTTGAGCTAAGACAGCATTATAAATGTGGTCGAAATTGTTTAATTTGTTTTAATGGCAGTGCGGTGGACTGGGGAAAGTATATGAGTTTGTGGTATGGTAATGGCACGCGGCTGCTGACATTTTCGCTGACGCGTCATGGTTCAGTAGCTCAGTTATTGCTTGGGATTTTCGTTGAAGTACTATACAGGGACAGTGAACCCTGCGGGATGTAAAATGGCAGACAACTGCCATCATCCTCCTCAAACGGCCTATACCCACTGCGGAGTGAAGGGCTTTGCCATACGTCTCCAGTTAACCCTGTCCCGTGCTAGCTGCATCCACTTGACTCTTGCAAACTTCTTAACCTCATCCGCCCACCTAACTTTCTGCAGCTCCCTGATATGCTGTTTCCTTATCTCGGAATCCAGTGTTTTACGCCTGACTGTCAGTCATTCTATCTTGGCGATGTATAACCTGCCTATGACAATTTCTTCTTGGTTTCACCTAAAATGTCATTAACTTGAGTTATTTCCCTGACTCGCTCTGCACGCTTCCTATCTTAACGTTACACCTACAATTTTTCTTTCCATTACTCACTGCGTTGTCATCGGCTTAAGTAGAACCCTTTTTTGTTAACCTCTCTGTTTCAGCCCAATGGGTGAGTAAGGTGCCACAGTGTGCAACGTCTTCCCTCCCCCCCCTCCCCCCCTTCATAAAGGGAAGCAGAAACACTTCACGAAATACTCGGACGACAAGAATTTCTGAATCTTGTAAATTGAGCTCACCAAGTGTTTTTGTGATACTGATATGACATAATTGACTATTAATGCCACCACGATATTCAGGCTTGACGTTAGAACACTGCAGCAATACGAAGAAACTGGACGATGACGTCCTTATTGATGACGTTTCAAATTTCTACTCATTTTGCCGAATCCGTTCTGGGTGTAGTCTGATCAATAATCACCTGGCAGCCTCTACCTTCGTCGATCTTGGTTTTCCTCAGTGCAAACGTTTATGCGCTGTAAATGCATCACCTTTACAGATGACGTTATAATCAGTGTCCCTTCTCGTTTCCATCGCATGTTTGCGATGTAGTTCTTTAACCTTATGCTCATATCGACCTCCATATGGATACTTTCATGTGAAGGTCTACATGGAAGAGAATCGACAGTTTTTTTTCTTCCGAGACGTGTAAGATCTCTTCTTGCGCACGATATATCAATCCAGGCTTTACGTATATTTACGCAGTTGGACTGTTTCAAACGCGCGGATAATTGATGGTTATTATGGTTACTTTAGAGAGCTGTATACTTAGCATGTCGTTCCATGAAACCTCTCTCTCTTTCTTGATCATCTTAGTAGTGTTTAACGAAAAAAAAAATGTATACAGATATTTGTGATGTTTTTTCACCGCCATTGAAGAGGTCTGTTTGGTGTGAAGGTCCAAGTCCGAATATATTGAAACGTGCAAAAAACTTGTGCGGTTTCTTTTCGGATTCTTTTGAAATTTTTTCTTTAAATCTATTAGAAGTAAAGGCCTGTTTCAAGGAAAATTAATTTTTTTTACACAATAAGGAACGCACCGTTTTCATTATCGGAAGCCTGAAACAGCTGAGCATGTGCTTTAAAAGCCCGTTGGGAGGGTTTTCTGCTGACATATTTTTCAACGCATACTGAAATAAGAATTGTCATGAGACTGCTTTGGAATCAGGTTTTCCCTGGGAAAATGATGATGGATTGTCACTTCTGGGCTTTGACATCTGGTGCCATATAATGGCAGCTAGATATGTTGATGCGTCTATCAGGCCTGTAAAGTCATACTTTGGAGAATCAGCCAACAACGTCGAGGTGTAGACGATACAGTAATCTGAAGAAGAATGGCTTTCAAGAACGAAAACTAATTTTGCCCACTTTTTAAGCTACCTATGAAACGTTGTGTGATGATTTTCGTCCATGTGTTTCTTGGATATGTGGACAAGTGGACAAGTCCACTCGTCAAAACGTTGGTTCGGGTTGCGAACTGCGGCTCCCCTTCTACCCTTGTTCAGTGCTCTTTCATACTGTGCAGCCATCTTCTTTCTCTCATTCTACCACAATATCGTTGTTCTAAGATTACAGGCAATGTTTTCGTAAAATATATTCTTCTATTGGAAGCATTTATATAAAACAGTGACTGTACCCCATAACGATGCCAATGAGTCTTCTTTCTTGACAAATTGCTTCATCAAGATTCTAAATTTATAGTGTAAAAGTTGACAAAAACAAAAACAAATTACGAGGGACTTTAGCGACTAAAGTAGTGAAAGACGAAAGCCTGAGTGCCGCATTCTGCTAACCAACTAGCACTAATTAGTAATTAATGAATTAATTAGTTATCAACTAGTCATAATTTAGACATTAATAAATTAATTAAATTATTAATCCGTATTAGTTGACGAATTATTTGAATAGTCATTAAACAATACCTAATTAATTAGTCATTGATTAGTAATTGATCATTGATTGACATATGCTCATATAAGGCACGCATTCGCGCATACTGTGATGGTGCCCTGTGATTGGTCGAGACCTCTATGACGTCATTCCGCCTCGGCCAATCAGAGCTGCCGCAAAAAAACCGGGACACATTTTGCCCACGACAGCATGAGCCATTAAAGGCTTTCGCCTTAAAAGCATCATTCAGAACTTTGTCGCTAGTTATTACTGCATTTCGTTCTCTTTTATTTCTTGAATTCTTCATTTCTCAGTTTAAGCTCAATGTTAGTGCCGCATTCAAAACGACCCAAATAAAATGGTTGTTTCATTTTGCAGCCCTTTACATGGAAAGCGCGTTGGTGAAAGGGGGAATGTGCAAGCTCACACCGTTAGTGACTTTCACCTGATGACATATACTGGCTATTTTATTCTGACACACGAAAAGCGTCTGTAATTCCTTGTCATCACTTTTCAATTATTTCGGTTCACAATATGTGTGTGCCTCAGGTGCTGCACAAGGCCTTCTTGCCTTTGCACGACTGGGGTCCCAAGGACCCCGACGAGCGACAAGAGTACGAGCGCTTTCTGCGGCTGCGAGGCATGAACAACATTTCGGAGCCAGACCCGCCTTTGTCGACCTCGTCGACAAGTGGCACGGTCACGTCCGTGGCCACCGGAGGTAGCGGGGGAGCGCCATCACTTCTCGAGACACCATCCTTCGCAGTGATAGTGCAACCGCCCGAATCTCCGGCCGTCGAGCTTGCATTGGCGGCACCTGACGAAGACGTGGCACCTGTCGCCCCAACCCTCGCAGAGATACCGACCGCAATGATATGAAATCCTATGTTGCAATACGCCAATTTCACGTATAAACTCCTATGCATTATTCTGTACAAGATCTTGAATGAGATACTAGCCAGATCACAACGTGAAATTTGGAGTAATATTTATTACAAGGCATACTAGCACGTCAACCTGCACAGGAGACAATGGTGGTCGCGACGGCGCGTCATATTTGTCAAGTCCCGTGGTGATCTGCCTCGCCGACTTTCTATAATATTATCTGACACTGCCTTGTGATTGACAGTGATTGTGATTGAGCGCTATCTCGACTTCTTTGCATGATTCGCCTAACTTTGGACACAAAGCGAAACTCGCATTTTACATGCTTCTTTTCGACTGTATTTCGCGTAGTCTTCTTAGTGGGCGCTGTTCATGTAATCGCCACTCGAGGTTCTTTCCATTCAACCATTCAACTTTTTTTTTTCTTCGCAGTGCTAATTTTGGAAAATCCTTACGTGATATGCTGTCTATGACGGCTTAATGGTACCATTTTTTTTTAGTCGGTTTTCTTTGTTTTGCGTCTGTATAAAGTTTCCTAAGAGGTCGTTTCTTTTGACACAGTGTATTTTAAAATCCACTCCTGCTTAAAGCTTTGCAGTAAGGCCAGCAGTCTTCTGTAAATAAATTTTGCAAATCTAGTCACGTAATCTTTCTTTGGCGGTAAAGAGTGTCAGGAATTGAGTTAAGTGGACGGAGCTGCATCGGTTGTGAGCCTACAGTGTCTTTCATTCATACATGTACGTGGCGGTCGAGATATTTTGAGGCAAGATGGCAGCATGTGGGCTTTGAGATAGCGTGCGGTTACTGTGACATGGTGTCGCTTACCGGCGTTCAAGCTATCGCGTAGCTGAATCCTGTCAGTGACAAGTTGGTCGTGTCTTTTGTTCACATGGATGACCATGCCTGTAAGCGCTTTTCCGCGAGCTTAATGCACGAGTCGACGTGATACAACGTGAGAGCCTTTCTTGTGCCATGAGTGGCGTCGCCTATATTTTTCGGCAGACTGTATCAGGAGAGCCTGCCATCAGAGTGTGTCCGCGCATATTTACACTTGAAAAAACTCTGCTGCGCCCAGGATTCGAACCAGGGCCAAAACAAACAGATCAGCTTCCAGGTCCAGGCATGAACGCATTACACTGTCGATTATTTTCTCACTTCCTGTTACAGTGAAGATTACAGTGTGGTAAAAATAAGATTGCACTTTGTTTCAGAAACATTTTAGGTTGTACAGCTAGATGAAAATGGCATCAGGTCTCTCACTTTGGGAATTATAGCTTGTTTTGAGGTAACGCATTCAATGAAATACCCTCTCGCTGAGCAAGGATAAACGTCAGTATGTCGCACAGCCATACTCGTTTTTCACGCACTGTGGAGGCAAAACAATATGATTAAACCACTTGGCACAACCACTTGATTATGGACAAGAAAGGCTCGTATATCATACGGCGTGATTGGCAGGTCATTACTTAAAGCCCTCTGCAAGACGTCCCAGAGAAATATTGCATACCAGCAATAAAGGAAAATATTGCCTAAGGTTTCCGGTTTACGGCAAATCAAGGAGTCCATAGACTACAGGAAAAAAAAAAAATATTTTTTTCCTTTTTTTGCTGACGATCGTATTTGCATCTTTATAACTTTTTTATAGACACTTTTACCGTCTCCTCAACAATATAATGAACGACACACAGGCACTCGCAACATTACAGCAAGTTCTTGTACCGGTGTCTGTGTTACCGCACTGAGGTATTATTGTGAGAATCTCTCTTAAAAGGTAAAAGAAGCCACAAACTCACGCAAAAAAACATTTAGCCTTCTGCGTTTAATGCTACTGGACGACATCAAAAATTCGGGTAAGTCATTACACAGTCAAACTTGGAAAACTGTTCGCAGAAAAGAATCGCTTTGATTACCTAAGACCATAACTTTGTACACTGTTTGCCCATATGTATCAATAGCGCGAACACAATCGGGAAAAAATGCAAATGAAACGGAGCGCTGAACCATGGCTAACATTTCCGGCGCTGTTCTCCTCGGCTCCACGGCGAACTTAGGTACGTGACCAAGGAAACAATGGATCTCCTATGGTGTGTTGCTGATACCCCTCAAAAAATGGACGGGGTTTCCAGTCTTTTTCTTCGACGGCACAAGAGTACGCAGGTCCGGTGGTTCCTGCTTCCAGAGGCACACTGTCGTCCTGTTCGATTGCGTCACAACTTCACGCCATTTCCTTCCTGCTGCTGGCGTTGGCGACGTCCACACCACCGTGGTCATGCTTTAAAACCGTACGTTCAGAATGGGAGCCCCAGGCGAGCATCCACAGGGAGCATCTGTGGCTAATGGTGCTCACATCGTCGCCAACGCCAGCAGCAGGAAGTAAAAGGCATGATGTTGTGACTTGTGACGCAAGCCAGCGGGCTACAGAGTGCCTCCGGCAGCCTGCGTGCTTCTAAAGAAGAAAAAGACTGGAAATCCCGTACACCTTTTGTGATGTATCACCAGTAAACCAGAGGAGGTCTAGAGTTTCCTTACTCACGGGCTCAAATTCGCCGTGGAGCCTTGGAGGGACCGCCGGAAGTTTTAGCCATGGTTCAGCGCTCTGTCTTATCTGCATTGTGTTCGCGCTTGTGATATATATGGACTGCAACCAACTAGCCCGGCAGATTGTATTGCTATTTGTCATAAAAATAGATGGGTCAAACCAAGTCCTTCCCTTTCACTGAGGTAAACAAATTTGCTCGAGTTAGTCTCGAGTTGGTATCTCCCAAACCGAATCCCAGATAAAGGCCGCTAGTAATCTCTAAATTTTCTGCACGCTAACCCTTGGTATGAATAGCGCTTGTATAACCTACCAGACTTTCGCCACAATGAACAAACTGCATACAGTTAAACTCACAAACATTTTGAAACGCACAGACACAATAAATAGGAACGCATTTTTTTTTTTTTTTACTTTACTGTCGCAAAATCCGACCATGCTTCGTTTAAAACTGCAACACAATCTCGCGCAGTGCAGTTAACATCGTCGTCGTCTTTAAGTTTCCGCTGAAATGCATTTTTCTTCATTGACCAACACACATCGTCGTCTTCATGGTCTTCAATCTGCGCCGGTTTCTCATCTTACGTAGTTAAATACACAATACGCATATGCCATCTGGGCGAGTGTGGGCGGGGTTCTCGAGCGCCGACGTCTCTATTGGTTGTAACAGCAGCAGCTATGCTCAAGCTGTCGCATTTCTCCAGTGCAGGTTCTGCAGCGCTCTCAGATTATTTTTCTATGTAAGCTTCTGGCCAACTAGGTCATGGCCTAAAAATAACGCCTCTGTATTCTTCGCTCTTTATTCCTGAAAGACAAAAGGGCATAATGTTTATTCGAATTCTATTTTCAAAACTTCACACGACACAAAAATGTTTAATTCAAATTGAAACTGGTCAGCAGACTGAAATTGGTTATTTTTTTTGCATAAAGCCCATTTGCTAACCTAGAAACACGAAGCAGAAAATATTGTTGTAGAAATATCACTATCACTAAAGTAACATAACAGTGGCCACCAAACTGTATCCTCTGCAGGGTCCGATATTGTATTGATGCAATGTCAATGCAATATCGGGCGCTGCAGTAGAACGGCCATTTATTATCTGCTCTTTACTTTATGGTAGCGACGTGCGAAAAAAATGATGACTTGCTAAGTAAAGGAGCCTTCTAGATCACCAACTGTGGTGCAAATTATCCAGGATGAGATATAGGAGAGATGTAGGACAGCGGACTGTCCTTGTTGACTGCCAAGAAGAATGTGAAGCAAAAGCAACAAGGGTATAAACAAAGCGAGCAAGAGTGAGTTTAAATGGCGAGCAAACGGTCACCGAGAGAAAACAGGAGACTATCTCAGCGCTAGGCAAAAAAAGAATAAAAATAACCCACCTTGTTAACATTGGATCCGTCCAGACCTAATACAGACCTACAATTACAACAGTGCTTTTCCAATTAGGAATTTCAGCACATTCTTGATGCAAGAATTTTTTCCTGACACGCAACACCTCGCTAAGTGTACTTCTATAGTAGTGTCGGATATATTCAACTGCAATTGTTCTTAACTGTCCTCTACTTGGACGCCACACTGTTCGACGTCATCAATCATCAGATAACCTCTGATGCGACTCCAGCACTCTATGCCCAGCTTGTCCAGCTGCATCTGTCCTTCCTCTTGTGGACAGCAGACAACTCGGTTCTTCACCACGCCGGTGAGTCGCATAAACTCGTCCATGGGTTTGGTACTGCTTACGGCATCCCGAGCCATGGCAGCCATCTCGGATTTTTCTATTGACGTCACTTCGGCGAGCTCTTCAAGAAGGGCTGGATGCTGGCAGACACGCTCTAAGGCTGCAGCGACACACCTGTTGGAAGTAGAGGAGAACATCCTCATTACCACTTGGTTAAGTACGTCCACTGCAGGACGTAAGCATTTCCAACTGATCTTCAGTGTTCCCAACTTCCTCTATTCTGTACCAGGTACAGCCTATGAACAAGCTTCGCAAATAACTTCCAATGTCTATGGTTATGATTTTCTTAAACTTAGTTCTGTAGCCGCTTTGTCCCCTCATTCATTTCTTTGATAGTAGGTTGTACAGCAACGATTTTTATTTATTGGGCGCACATTTTTGTTCTAAAAATCTGAAATACGTATCCGTGATATATGCATGAGCATTACACTGGAAGGCGGGAATAGTTTTTATTTTGCAGCTAAATAATCAAGCGCCAGTAAAAACTTAACCAAGTTTTATATTTTTGAGCGGCCATAATTCTATTGCTAGATTAAAATCGTTCTACGTGAATTTGAGCCCAGATAATTAATTTTTCTTAATCGGATCTTGAGGCGCGGTTCTAAACACGCGATGCCAAATACAAGGATTTGAAAGCGGCTGAGTGGCTAACCTGCGTTTGTTTTCTAAAATGGTGTCGCTGAGCATATTATATCGTCACCCAAATTGCGAAAACTACTACTACGTCCTATAATACACAAACAAGTGCGAGCGACGCAGTTCATTAAATGGACAGCGCGAGAAACCAAGAAAGCGAATATTCAAATCCACGTTTTTTACTTTCCCTATTTCGAATCGACTAGAAAAATTTAAAGCTTTTAACAGCAATCTTAGCCCCTAACATATATAAAAATTGCTGACAATGCAATATTTATTTATTAATTTAATTTTAAAGCTTTTACACATATAATGTCCTTTTTGTTGCAAAACCTACCCGCTTAGACTACTCGTTTGTATTTGATATTTTTTAAATTAAAAATTTGTCAACAATAAAATCATAGGTGTGAAACTGAAAGGTGGGCAAAACGAGCACGTTCTCATGCAAGTTCGCGGGTGGGAAGGAACTAATACGGCAAACATATTTGCTAGTTAATTGTGTTTTATACGCGGAAACTACGCTGCTGTTGGTGGTAGTGGTGGTAAAAACTTTTATTTGAAGTAGAGGTGTGGACCCCCTTGGGGGACCCACATACTAGGTGGTGCCCCTAGTGCGGGACCCCATTGGTCAAAGCCGCCGTCCTGGCACTCTGGACCAAGTCCTTTTGGGCTTGAAGGTCTGAGCAGCCAGGCAAGGCCGCCTCCCAGTCCTCTTGTGCAGGGTAGGGTTGGGGGTTAAAGCTGAATTTTGGTGGAAGGCCCTCACCATGTGGAACTATCTGCTACCTCGTCATAGTGCTGGCACGTGCCGGTGACCATGGGGTCAAAGTGTTTCATAATAGCCGGGCATAACATTGTGTTAAAAAGTCGCAGAAGCACGCGTTCGTTCGCCTTCCCGAGCCCCTTAGCGGGTGTATGGTATCGGCGATGATTATGTTTGTAATAATCTATAATTTCTTTAAATATGATGAGGAGTTGGCCCTCATCCTGTTCCATGGAGCCTGCGGGAAGTAGCCGGGAGATGAGTGCTCGGGCAGCCTCATTCGCGGTCTCATTTCCCCCGAGACCCTGGTGACCAGGAGTCCAGCTATTATTCGGAGGATCTGCTTGTCTCATGCTCACTCGCAGTATTCTTTCTGCCAGAAGTGTCACTCAGCCGGCCTCATAGTTCCGGCACGCCCCTCGCGAATCCGTAATAATATATTTAGACCAGCAGTTGGAAGCAGCCAAGGTAATGACCACTTCCTCCGCCTGTGTCGGGCCAGGAGCTTTGAATTATTTATTTAAACATCAGCGTATTCTCCCTATGTGAGGAAACTGGAAATTCAAAAGGGAAAATTTTAAATAACAGCACCATATCTAATTGCGGCCTGGTTACTAAATTCTATATCGCGCTTTGGAAACGTTTACAACCTAAGCGGATCACACAAGGACTCGTGAAAATTGCTACTTATGGTGTGCGATTGCACAGTAACTTAAATGCTCAATCACGCTTCGGGGGCTGGTGGTAAAACCTTAAATCTCCAACAGATACAGGATAGGCGTCAACCTATCAGCCTAGACGGCGGCCTGGAATCCTTGCCCTTGGACCCGGGCAGGGCGTTCGGCCTGTAGGATTACACGTAGCTGAATTTCAGGGTGTGAGCTCAACAGTAGAGTCTCCCAAAATTATTCTGTTTTTGTCTCTTGATTTACATTTTCGATTTCTAGACATGTCCATATCATATGTACCAGATCAGCCTTATCTTGACATAGTTTGCATCTATCTTGAGAACTTTTCCGGATACCACTGGCTAAGGGTAGCTGGATTTGGAAAAGTCCTTGTTTGTAGCGCCTACAAATGCTTTCTTCGCTGTTATTTAGTGTCCTATCTGCCGGTGGGTATTCTACCCTATTTAACCGGGGATCAAATTTATGTGTAACCCTTTGCCTTTGCTCATGCTCAGTTTTTACGCACTTAAAAATTGCTTTACAGGAAAGAAAAGGCGCAGTATTTGTCACGCTTTTTCTACGGACAAGCTGTAGCGTAAGACAATCTTCACCGGAGGAGGCAGAGATGGCGACAATTGCCCTGACAATCACAAATCCATCGAGCAGAATAATCATCACAGATTCTAAAACAGCAATCAAAGCCTATGACAACGGCACGGTGTCCAAAGAGGCCGGAAAAATTCTGCAAGGAGGCAAGCCCATAGTGGACTCACAGGTAACGAGATCGCCAACGAGGTCGCCCGCGGGGACTCACCAACCGGGCCCCAGCGTGGGCAGACTACTCCCTGTCCAAAAAGCGAGACTTAACCACATACAGAGAAATTCTAGAACACTACAGAATGGCCAGGAGAACCCCCCCCCCTCTCACAAAGAAGGAAGAAGTAATCTGGCGAAAACTGCAGACGGGCACCTTCCCAAGCCCGTATATCCTACACAAATGGCATCCTGAGGTGCACTCTTCCAAATGTCAAAACTGTGAAGGCACAGCTACCCTAAACCACATGCTCTGGGCTTAATTGCCCAGCGCTAAACGGGATATACATGGAAATAAAGGGTCATGGGAATCCTCCTTTCACAGCCAGGAAGAACAAATCCAAAAACAAGTCATCCGTCAAGCCCAGGCCGCCGCCGGAAGCCAACTGATTCCGGCCGACGTCTAGGGCGAAGATAGACGGTGAAAGGGGGAGCTGCGTCTCAACCGATCGTCCATACTCTTTGACGGGTGCACAAATAAAAAGCTCTCTCTCTCCCTACGGACGTCTGAATCTCACCGTAAAGGAAGGGAGGAAGGTGGGAGTGAAAGTGGAAAGAGAGAATGAGGCTACATAGTGGAGAGCTTCGGAGTATTTCGACCACCTGTGAATTTTTAACGTGCGCTGACGTCGCACACCGCACGGACTGCTCTCCGTTTCGCCTCCATTGCAAACGCAGCCATCGGTGGTCTGGCTCAAATCCGGGTACTCCGGCAAAGTAGTAAGCATCTTAACCACTCCACCCTCATGGCGGGGCATTTCGAATTTTCCGCAATTTTGACGTGTTCCCATTTCTGGATGTTTAATCCCATATCACTGCCACTGCTATAGGGTAGAGATTGGAAGCTGCTGTAAAATTCAGACCAAGTGTGTTGTCACAGATAATAGTCCCTTGAAGCACAGGCTTTGTATGCAGAAAAGGATACCCACCTGTCAAACTGACCAGACTTGGCGAATCGTGCAGCCCGTGCAAGTAGACTTGAGTTCCTCCGAGTTGTTTCGGAGACGGCAAACCACTCCTTTGTTGCGTCTGCATTCGTACGGCCCAGAAGGACGATGCTCAAGAGAGTGAAGTTATCGCCAATGGAGAGAGACAGACGCTTAGCAAACGTGCCTGCGTTAGCGCGGCTTTCATCCATAAAGTCAACAACCGTGATGCTACGACTGCTTTTCACAGCGTCCGCCAAGTCCTCGAAATCTTGTTCACGTACGCTGTTCATACAAATTGCCAGGTTTCGGATGCTCGAGTTTAGAGACAAATGCTTGAATATAGCAGTCAATTTATTGCTGCTAAGTAGAGCTATGGGGCTCGGAGTCCGTCTGATGGCTAGTTGTAGCTTTCGAAGCTGTGCCGTCACTTTCAGGTAATACGCAAGGGCTGCCAAAATTTCCGTGTCACCACTCCAGACATGAATCGCCAGTTGTGTTAGGTGGCTACATTGAGGCAACTGCATCAAAGCCGCAATTCTAACGGACTCATAGCCTACCTTGAATAACGATATCTCTGAAAATGCTCTGCACGTAATTAAATCAATGTTTTGTACAACGTAGTAGCACCCAAGAGCAACCTTCTGATCTGCCCGGCTATCGATTAGGGCTGCACAGATTGAAGATAAAAGAGCGTAGTTAGCACGACGTCTTTCAATGTTCAATTTCTTGAGGTTCACTTTCGAAGGAAGTGTCCACAAAAATGTTCTCCATGTCTCCGAGTTCCATATCTGCATCGGAAGGGTCAATTCTTCTAACGTATCACTATCGCTTAGCGGGACAATCCAATCACTGTAGACTGCATTATGATCATGTGCCGTATTCTCTCTCGTAGAGCATATGTTGAAGCTTCGTAGGGTCTTATTCTCGATAAAGATTCTTCCCACAAGCCTGATACTTTCTTCTTCACTGATAAATGATGTTAAGCTCAATTTTGTAATTGTACGGTTTCCTATAATGCCTTCAAGTAGGGACTTTTGAAAATTTTCGCTTCCCAAAGTGATATTCAGTGTGGCGAACGCGGTTGTTACCATCAGGTATTTAGTGAACTCTTCATGAAAACTGTCGCATACGAGAAAGCCGTCAAGGGTAAGTTCTTTCAACGTACAGTTGTTTAAGAGAGCCGGCATTATGATCTTGCTCTCTTTCTCTTCGATTGATAAACCGTAAAGCTTGAGCGCAATCAGAGAGGACGAAGTTCTTAGCAGTGTTGAGAGTGCAGCCGCCAAGTCGCTTGTACAATCGGTCCACAGAGTACACTCCAGCTCTTCGAGGCTTGTTAATCCCCTAATTGCCTCACACGCTTCCCTTGGAACGTCAAAACCAAAGTCGAGCTTTAGAGTCTTCAGCCATGTGTTTCTCCGAAGAGCACCGCAAAGGAGCGGCCCGTTGTTGCAGAATAATGATGCCCTCGCGTGGAACGAGACAACGCAGCGATGGGTAGCAAGGAGCCAGTAGATGACGGTTGCGCTTTCTATGAATTTTTGGGGACCTGAATGTGGAAGTTGAGTTGAGTCGTAGGCGCTCACCAAGGTGATGTGGCCGCAAGTTCCAGGAATTTCTCGCAGCTGGAAGCCTGCGACAAATAAGAACTCGTTCCATGCGGAGAGCTTGTTGATGAGGTGACAGACTTGGTTCTCCGTAGCTGTGCAAGGCGCGCCGCAGTTGATGGTCGATCCCGTAAAGCAGGCTCTGACTCCGACCAGCTCCGCTAGTTGGATAACAGATGACTGTTCTTCGTTCCCAGTGGTACCCGCTCTTTGATCTGTGGGAGATGTTCCTGGATTCTGCAGCTCACCTGCGTTGAAATTGCCGGAGACAAGACATTTCTTTACCTTATGTGTAAGAATAAAACGTCGAGGTCTTTCTGCACACTATAACATAGTTTATAAACTCTATTAAGGCACTTCACATAGGAAGCTAGTTAAAATTAGCCTTCTTTGAGAAAGAACGAAGAAAAATGTAATGCCATGTTTTGTTATGTTTTATTGCGTGTATATGCAGTTTAAGGATATCATGCGCCAAATACAAGCTAGTTTCTTTGGCCAGCAGAACTAAACAGTTTTTACGGTTTTACAGCTTCTTTAAGATCCTTGATTCTTTGAGAAAACTAAATATGGATGAAATTTCATATAGAGTATTTTCTCCTATGCGTAAAGTGGGATGGAATCAGGAAATCATTCTTTGCAGAATCGAGAAAGAATTTGTTTTTCCTTAATGGTTAGATTTTCATGCACCAAAATAGATTTTGATTCACGGTAAGCTCACACCCACATTTCTGACAAAGAGGTTCTTCCTGTTTTCTCAAGTAAAACGTATAGTGTCATGCATTGGTGCCCATTACGAAAACGACCTAGATTACTTCACGAAAGCGCTCTCGATGTGTACATGACCTCCAATCTCCTAGGGTGGGTTTACCAGGTGTAGCTTACTTTTTATTCACTGTTTCATTCAGTCTGCTATTGATCTCATAGCTTACACTGTAGTATTTGGTGCAATCTTTGTGAAGAATGTGTATATTCGTTATGTCCTTCTCTCGAGCTTGTGCGGAACAAAAATCGGCTCTCATTAACCTCTATTCCAACATGACTCGGAATACAGCAGAAAGTGAACATCTGTCCTCGTGTAGTGGCGTTTTTATGTGAATTTCTTGAACAACATTTCTAGAATGTAATGCCATAAGAATACTCACGAAATCAGTATAAAATACGCTGTTGTGGAGGCTGTGGTTTATTACTTTGCTCATGGCTACAGAGACAGCATGAGATTCGGCTGTAAATATGGATGCACAGTTCTGTAGCCTTGTTACCTTTTTCCAGTTACTTTGCACAACTGCACGTCAACATAATTTTGTGATTTTGAACTACGTGTGTAAAGCTCAGTGCAGTTCATACATATTTTCGTTTAAAGCCATATATTCTTAGCCAATAATGTTCGTGAGGCGTTTGCTTTTTCTGAAACTAGCGTCAGTGTGAGGTCACATGCACAGGGAAGGCTGTACCAAGGCAGCAACAGATCATATCACTGTGCAGTATTACAAAAGGCATCTATTATTTGTAATTCTTTGCATATGCCCTCAAAGCTCTGCTCTGCAAAGAATTGCTCTGCGTAACTACGGAATGCCATAGGTGTTTTGGAAAGGATCTAATTCGAAGTAAATATGCTCATATAACTATCCTCCCACTGTCTGCAAAGGGTGGGCCTTTTATTTCCACATACATGTTACTTGTGAGATGTATATTTTCTGTACGCGCAAATTGAGAGACACAAACCAAGGTTATGATATGGATCTTTTTGTTGGCTTAAAAGGTCTTTTAAATCATGAAGAGCTATTTTCACATTTGGCTCAATATAGACGCAGCACAATGTGATCGTAAATGTTAGTAATGTGTCTGCCACCACTTCAAACCGAGCTTTAAGCTCACGCGATGGTATGTCATTTTTTACTATCATGGCGACAACACTCGGCAGTGTGCTTGTGGGCTCCCGCTCACGGCGAAAAACTATGTATTTTTTAAAATATATTTTTGTATTGTGGACCGAGATTAGTTTACTGTACGCATAGCGCAGCAGGTTGAAGTGACACGAGGATGTCTTTTATACCGGTGTATTTATTTAAAAGTCTATACAGTTCCCCTGAACGAGGAAAGCCATCTTATCCGAGAAAAACCTAGGTTTTTTTTTCCTGGCCCGGTGGTTCGGCTTTCTTTAGTTCGTTTCAAGGAGCTCCACCACCTGTCTGATGCTGACAGCGCCGGATGATCATTGCTGTGTCTATTGTGTCCTCATACATAATGGAGGGTTATGCAGAACGCGCAGAAACATTTAAGCTAGGTCTCACCACGTGAGGGTCCCTTTGGGCCGGCTGCCCTGGGGTCTGCACAGTCTTTTTGAGGGTGGTGGAGTAGAATCGGCTACTTCCACTGGGACATTTGATTACACCTAGAGTAACGAGCACAGCGTAGAGTCACAGCGCAAGGGCGAGCTTTGACAACGTCTGTCGTCCTAGCTGAATGATCAAGAGACGTTATGCAGGATATGAACTTTCTTGCGAAAAACGGTGCCCGTTCTGCCAGCGCGCTACACATTCTCGACGAGCACGTGGCTGTTCCTACCCGCTCCAGTGTAATGGTGACAGTCGGTGCGTACACCCTCTGTGGGCATAGAGTACCTTACACTAACTAGGGGGAAAGCTGAGGGCGCTGCACTTCAGCCACCATGGGCGCGCTAAGAATCATGGGCCGGTGTGCTACTTGTTGCGGGACAGTCGGTTTTTCTTGGGTACGTGGAGTGGCGTTACTGCGATGTTTCTTTTTCGTCATCATCATCATTTGAAGGTGCGTACATAGACCGCGAAAGCCATAGTAGCGAAGTCGCAAAAGCAGACGTCGCCAATAAATGGTTTCTGTTTCCCGAAATGCCACTAAAAACTTCCTTAAGTGATTGCGCAACCATAAATATTTTCATAACGTTTTTCTTTATTTCAAAGTTTGCCTATTAAGTGCAAAATTTTGGTATTTGTGCTGCTCAAAACTAAGCCAATAGGAGAAAGAGCCATCGCTTATATTGGATAAATCTCACACTGGCATTCTGTTTCTCTCTCTTTTTGTAATTTATAGTCACAATATTCAATCTTAGGACATTATTTACGGTAGAACAATGTTTATCTTTGCATTAGTTTTGGCCAAAAGTTGTAGTTCTGCACTCGGTAGCTCTCCGGCCCATGATGCTTTGAGCACCCATGGTGGCTGAACTGGCCGTCTGGTAACTCCATGTAAACGCCCATAGACGGCAGCACAGCTTTCCCTCTAGGTAAGAGTAAGAAACTCTATGCTCTGGGGAGCCGAAGGCATCGTAGAGAGTAAAATGCATTTGTTTCTCGACCGCGGCATTGCTGTTACTCGGGCTGTTGTCTCTCTCGAAGATGCCAAAGTCGACTTACTTCTCACCAATTTCAGCAATGAACATCGGTATGTAAATGAGGGAATAAATGCCACTTATATTGATGCCATCGCTGAAACTACAGCTGCGCGCAAAGTTTATCTCCTGATTCTCGATATTCGGAGGTCGTGGGCTCGGTTCCCACCATCGGCACATTGTTTTTTCTTCTACTTTGCGTTTAATTATCTTTCCCCTAAACAGATCACATTACTAATTTCTGTGATTATCCAAGTAAAACATAAAAAAAAGACATAAAGTACCATCCCCAACGCTTTCCTTGGCCTCGCCGACTGTTGGCTTCTTTCCTTCGTTGATATACAAGGCATTTCAGGGAAGGCTTTAAGTAATGTTAGAACATATTGGGCACAAAATAAAGAATATCTGCAGGAACAAACTCTCTGTAACGGCGGACACAATGAGCTGCGAAACTAAACTAATTATACAGCTAATTGCGATAAAACTAACTAATTTACATTTTCATTATCGAAAATGGGTGGTGAGGATGCTATCTGTATCGACTTGACCCCTTCAAACCACTTAACCTCACCCTCTGGCCTAATTTCTGGACTTGGCGACCATCGGTTATCCCCTTTTCGCACATATGTCCTACTCGATTACTTATCCACTAAAACCAGCTAATTATATTTTAGTTTTCGCAATTGGATGCTCAGTCCCTAAGGTGAGTTGTAAGCCGTGAATAAGACGATGCTATATCGCTTTTTAAAACGAAGAAAAACTCATTTTCTTAAGCCCTGCAGAGTGAGGAGGTCCGAGGCTTTTTTTTTTCTCGTATGATATTAGTGACTACAATTCATTACAAATTACTAATAATGCTTAGTTATGAGTAGTATTGACTAAATGACTATTAATGACTTGTAATGACTAAAAATGACCAATATGTGTAGCGACGAGTTGTAACGACTGCAATTGATTAGAAATGACTAAAAATGCTTAGTAGTGACTAGTAGCGACTAAAATGCGAGGCCAAAGAAATAACGAAATAGAAAATGTAAAGAGAAGAGGTGAATGATAACTGGGGGACGAGTAGGTTTTCGCCGTTCACTTCACAAGAGGTATCTTAAGAGACCCTGTAATTTTTCATAGGCGTCTGTCATCATCAGACGCAGCTTCATTTTGACTGTGAGCAACCACGAAAGCAAGTCGCACTGCTGGTGTTATGAAGTATGCGGCAGAAGCGAACAGCTCCAGTCTCACATGAGACCAGATGACGCTTTATTTTATAAAGCCTGGCTCTGCTTTTCCTGGCAGGCTCCTGTTGTGTTATTGTGCAGCTTAGAGCCCCAAGTACAGACTCCCAGATGCATAAGCGGGGTGATGACGCAGTCTTATCTTGCGCCGCCAATTAACTTGGCGTTTATTTGGATACTGCCTCACCTGAGCGCAGGCCGATGTGTTGCCACAAGTGGCGGGATAGGCCCGACCCCATGAGCTGAACTGGTTGGGTAAGATGGGGTGCAGTTCCCTGCATTTGTAAAGGATATCAACGCTTGAGATGAATCGGTACAGCTCCTTTAGATATTAATAGCGCGAAATACATACTGTTGACTCTTCACCTGAGTGTCTCATTATCTACAATGATTATTATAATAATTGGGTGCTGTTATGTCGTTATATGCACGACATTATTCCTAACACGCTGTATGGCTGATGACGCTGCATTTGAATAAGTTGCATTTACATGCTTTTTCGGCTGCCTATCTCGGTTGGACGAGAATTAAATGTGCACAACTATTTCACGAAAATAATATATAGTGGTGACGGGTGGAATTAGCCTGTCTGTGACATCACAATAAATATGAAAGGTAAATATGCAAAACAGAATTAGTCTAAGTCAAAGCGCGTGGAGTTAAGAATTCGCGCCATTTCGCATGCTGAACGCAACCTCTAAATGATCCCTTCGTTGAGGCGCATTGCACGGAAGTGATTGGGGGAAGGCGGCAGTCCAGCTGCTGCAGCATATAAACCCTGAGTAAAACAACTTGCCCCCTTTGCTATCGTATCCATACCCAGTGGTGCCGGATATATCGTGCAAGGATGAACGCAGTTCATGTTTCCGTTGATGACACCGCCAGCAGTCCGCATCATTACAATCCAAAGTAACCAAGCCTTTCTCGCTAATTATGGGAGTAAAAGACGGAGCGGTGTTCCCAGCTCTAAAGTGCCCATTGGCCTTTAACAACTGCGCCTATACTCTACGGGGCTGTTCTTGCCCCTGGGAGACCTCATACAACAACATCGAGACCGGCAAATGGCACGTCTTTCTAGCACCAAACAAGGACATTGGATACTACAGCAGGTTACACTCAAACCTATCGACCTCCCTATAATTACCCCTTCTTCTTCGCTCCCGGATAACCTCAAAATAACCCCCATTCTAAAAAACGTTGCAACCGATACTAACCCAGGCAGACGATCCGCTCGCGTTGCCAATCATGTTCACCTACAGATTCCACGATCGTCTACACAGGTGCATCCTGAACTAACGTCGAAGCGGCTGCTTACTCTATTGAGAGTTGTAGCTATGTAGTGACGCATACCCTCGGTCCTTACATAGATCCTCCTCCTACAGCGACTCTCGAGACCCTGCCAATAGTCGCTGGTATTCAAGACCTCGCACAGGCCCCCCCCCCCCCCCCCCCCCCCCCCCCTCCTAACCCTTCAGGATATACCATATACACTGATTCAATACAGGCTATACGCACCATTCATACGGGTCGCATTCCTGAAGAACTGCAGGATGATCTGTACAGAGCTCTCACTACGCCCCAACACTGTCACATTGAGGTGGATTCCTGGTAACGCTGGAATCCGAGGCAATGAGATAGTGCATCGCCTCGCCCGCGAACTTCAACACCGGGCGCCTGGGATTCCCTGGCCTTATCTACCCACGTGGGACACTAATCTCCACTACAAAAAAGCATTAGAGAAACTCTTCGTACACTTCTTCTTCCTGATAAATCACTCACTACCACGCAAATACGCTTTCTTAGACGCATACAACTAAATCCACTGCTTACTCCTGCCATATTGTTTCTATACCGATGCAGACATTCCCCCGCATGTCCAAATTGTTCCGAACACTATACAAACTTGGAACATTGCATTTTTTCATGCCCTGTCGCAATTCAATCACCCCACTTTCCACACTCTCCTCCCCCAACGTGGCGGGCTTGGTTAGCATCCGACCAGCTGAATGATCAGTTGGCCTTGGTGACCCTGGCCCAGGACATTCCTGACGCTTAGTAATGCGTTGAATAAAGTTGTTTCCTCCTCCTCCTCGTCCTTGACATCATCATCGTGCAGAATTCCGAAAAGTGCCTCAGTTCGTAAAATGAGTGTCTTCCTCAATTAAAAATGGTTGGTTGGTTGGTTTGTGGGGTTTAACGTCCCAAAGCGACTCAGGCTATGAGAGACGCCGTAGTGGAGGACTCCGGAAATTTCGACCACCTGGAGGTTTTTAACGTGCACTGACATCGCACAGCACACGGACGCCACTCCGTTTCGCCTCCAACGAAACGCAGCCGCCGAGGCCGGCATTCGATCCCGCTTCCTTGGGCACAGTAGTCGAGCGCCGTAACCACTGCGCCACCCCGGCGGGGCTCAATTAAAAATGATATTTGTATGAGCGCTGACCTCAGGACTTAGATATTAAACATCCTATGTGCAGTCTTGGTCAAAAATATACGACTCAAGTCGTTTGCTTCAAAACCCGCAACGAGGCTCGTTGCGTGTCTCCATGTGTCCGAAATCTCGCAGATGACAAATGTATTCACTCTTCTCTAGCCTACCTATTATATTTGAGTGTTGCTTTCAGTATGGGCACGCGCGAGGAAAGCAGAGACAATGCGGAAGACTTGGGAGTCTCGGTGCCAACTGATTTGTTTGTTTTTTTTTTGTTTTTTTTTTTGTGAGCAGGCCCCTTCTCTAGTAGCCTTTGGTCGACTTCGGTCGCTACGGTTAGCTACGTTCCGCTAGCAGCGCCGTGGCCTATACTGTGGCTTATTTTGGGTTCACCACACCAGAAGCCTTGTGATGGGACCTAGAAGCGAGACCTTTGGGCTGTAAATTAAAACAAAAACCTGCACATGTACCGCAATTGCTATGCTAGTTCCACTTCCCTCAGGATTATTTACAGCTGTCTTAGTCACCTAAGGTTATTTTAGTGCAGCTTTGAATGGTTGATTCCAGTTAGCTAAAACGCAAACCAACACGAATAGTCCTCTGTACACTCCATTTATTTTAAAAACTTGGACTTACCCAAGCAAAGCAACTCATTACTGTTGCAGATTTTACTTGAGATGAACAAGCAAGCGACTCCTACTCACCAGAGTCACCTAGCACAAAATGGCAATTGTTCGGCCGTCACTGCCGTGGACGTCTTGGATAGCCTCAAAATCTTCCGCTCTGGACTGCTTCGTTCACTTCTTCCTTGACGCTTCTATCATGTCCGCAGCAACAATGGCACGCGCTTGCCAACTAAGAATATTTGCAATAAGGTGTGGGAGTTTCGCCACTAGGCAACCTTGCGAATACGCGTGGGGAAGGGGGGGGGATGAAATTATAACGGCATTACTTTGGAAGAGCAACAAAAAGGTAAGTAAATGACAGTTAGGATACGAATGAGGGGTGACGATTTCATAGTACAATGAAGTTCCTTGTCGCGACCCAAGCTATGGAGAAGACTTCACACAAAGTTGGCGGCACTTTCATACACGCTAGTTGTCACTGTATACAAAACTGCACATTTGCAGAGAAGAGTTCCCCCCTTTTGTTGCAGTACAAACACCACGCACTTCACACTAGCCACGGTTCCATAAGTCAGATAAGACGTCTTCCCTTTCGTATGCAGGCACAAACGCGTAAGTGCACACACCACGCACTGCATCAGAAGACAGCAGCCACAGTTCTACTTGCCAGAGAGGACCTCTGCCCTTCTGTATGCAGACCAATCGCCTAAGCACGCACATCACTTCAAAAAAGAAATTCAAAATACAAGCAGAGATATTTGTGCAAGTAGGGTACGCACAGCGCAGTACACACAAGCTTCACATGCGGGAATTTGAAACTGTTTCTCCTAAAAACTCGAAGAGGGTCTTCATCGCACGCCCGTTATCATTTTGTTTCACTCGGTCGTCCAGAGTAGTTTTCGCAGAAAGATCCCGGCTGTCCAACTGCCAGAGAGCAGTTTCCGACATTCTCCTCTCTTCTGTATAGTGAGGACACTCGCAAATATTATTTGTCCCTGAAGTGGTACAGTTGAAGCGGTTCGGACTGGCTTCAACTCTGATCTTGCTGATATAACTTTTGGTGTTTGCGACAACAAGCCGTAATCGATAGATAATTGTTCCTTGACGTCGCATAATTTTTGATGGCAGGTGAACTTTCATCAATGCGAGAGGTGCTGTCCTGCTGATGACATGTTCCAATGTAACAGCATGGCCCCTGCTGTGAATGAGCCAGTAAGGCTGCAGCCTCACTCCTCGAAAAAAGGACTTGCGTGGAAGCCTGATCAGCATGGGCTAGCTTAGCTTCTGCATCCGTGGTTTCATTTCCGGCGAGACGCCGACATGGCATGGCCACGCTCGAACGCCATATCTAGCTGAAGCACAATTTGCCCAATTAGGTGCTCGTATGCACATGGCTTCATATATTTTTCTTATAATCTACAATGTAAGTCTTGAATCGCATTATATTGCCCAGTGATTTGCTCCACTTCCAATGATTCCAGTGTACGGAATGGTCTCTTGTATGCCTGCCAGTTCGGTAGCCGAGGACGATGTTTTCTGTGTTAGCCTAAAACCGTGGCTAAGATGAGGCTTTGGGGATAGATCAAGCCCTTGGCGACAGAAATACGTGGACACAATGGACACTTAACGTTGAAATCTCGTTTGCACTCGGGGGTACGCGTGACACCTGATGTCTATGTGCCGATATCGTCGGCGTGCGCAGATATCGAAGCTGTGCTTGGAAGTTATTTGAATAGGCCGATCAGTACAAGAATTATAAATTACGCACTTAAAGGGGTAGAGACAACAAATTACAAGGTTGTGCGAAGCTTGTCATGCGCATCCTTTGTATACGAAGAGCATCGCAGTCAAATATTAAACTCAAGGGAGGTGTAGATTATACTTTCATCCTATTTTAAAGTTTGTGCAAATGCTCGCGCTCACTTTCTGGATCCTTCGCTAGCGCATTGGCTGTGATGTAGATTCACTGAAGAAAGCATATATATTCAGGTATTTGTGACGTCTTCGCACAGTTTTCTGACGACGGTTCTTTAAGACATGTTCCTATCAGCCCAAGCAACCTTGCTGCTGGTCGGCTCCTTTCGGCGCTTGTACATAGCACGTTCTCAGCGTTGTAGCGTGCTGCATGCTGTTGTAGCAAGCCCACGTGTGGCTTACGTGGGGACTGCGTGCACATGTAAGGAATTTGTGACGGCTGGTGCCAACGGCGCGGCGATGGTCGGCGGACGGCATTGCTGTCGGTCGCCGTAGCTGAGACCGGAATGGTAGGGCGGCGAAGCAGTATAGCGCTGCTTGGCTTGATGTAGTACTTCACGTTCGTACCAGAAAATACAAATGTTAGAAGGACAGCTGCCTGCTATACTCGTGCAACAGCAGCATGTCTGAACAAGTGCGGAGCTTTCGGTATAGTGTACTAGAATACTTTCGGCAACGGCGCCTCCCTCGGATGAACCAGGCGACGAACTGCGCAGTCTGTCGGTTTCCCCGGACTTCACTTCGGAGCAGGTCAACGCTGTAATAACGATTCGTCTTTAGTCGCCCCTTTACGGAGCCCGCCGTCTCATAATAAAATTAGCGCAATGAGACGTGTGTTCGACGGCCGTCCTCATTCGGCCTATTTCGCTCTCCATATGTATAGTGCCGACGACTATCGCCGACCGCTTGCAGCATTGCTCGGCGGACAGGGTCGCAACGGCACTTCGCGGTGATTGTACGCACATGCTGTGTTGTTAGCAATAGTCGACTTCAGTTCACTATAGCCAATACTATACCCGATAGCGTTTTCACTTCCCTAAGACGAAGTTCGCTACGCACACAGTATATCGTGTGCATGCTACGGGATGCAGTCTGTGGAGAAGCTGCTGAAGCAGTTACTTATTTGCCGCACAAATATGAAGGCTTGATAAGGCGCGTCTTTGCTCACCAGTGTAATCCTCGGAGAATCGACAGTTCTTCATTACAAGTGGCTTGTATACTTCTGATAATTCATGTCGTCGCTCTTAAACTGTTATTGCATAATTTGCTCAACTCAAACGCTTGTAGAGTGAAAGAGTATTCACAGCATGATCTAAACACTTTTTGTGGCATGAAATTGTTTTCGCTCTGTACCAGAGTGCAACGCAGCATGCGATCTAGTTTGCTAGAATAAGATGCTTGTGAATAATAGTGAAAATATACTTTAGCCACTCACTGGTGTCTAAACGCCGCAAAGTGACGACCGTGCGGCTCTAGTCTTGCAAACGGTGAGGCGGCCGCTCAGAATTTCACTATAAGGGCATAGAAAAATCCCGTGTTCAAGCTTTGGGTCCACACACTGCAAGACGCTTCTCTTCGGAATAAGCTATGCGTGTTTATATAATCATCGTCACCATCATCATCAGCCTGACTATACCCACTGCAGGGCGAAGGCCTCTCCCATATTTCTCCAATTAACCCGGTTCTGTGCTAGCTGCATCCACTTGACCCCTGCGAACTTCTTAACCTCATCCGCCCACCTAACTTTCTGCCGCCCCCTGCTACGGTTTCCTTCCCTTGGAATCCAGTTTGTTACCCTAAGCGACCATCGGTTATCCTCTCTTCGCACTACATGTCCTGCCCATGCCCACTTCTTCTTAATTTCCACTAGAATGTCGGTAACTTGAGTTATTTCTCTGACCCACTCTGCACGCTTCCTATCTCTTAATGTTACCCCTACCATTTTTAGTTTCATACCCCTCTTATATATTGCCGCATAGAAGACGACGCAAAAGATGACGACAAGCGCGAGCCTGGAAGTGAAAGAAGCTTGAACACAAGACTTGTTCTGGTCGACCATTCAAACCATCTATTGCTAGGTTCTCCTTGGTCTTCTACCGAGACGTGACACTGGTGGAGCGCGCTGGGGTATGCATAGGACTCCTTCCGGCAGTCCACAGCGGATCCCAAACATCGACACGCCTGTCCATCGTGCTAGCCGCCGCCTTCTAGGCCTATCGCCGGAGTACAGTCATCTGCCGAACGACTCCTCAAACGCCCAAGTTCCTAAGACCTCTCAAGCCATGGCACATACCAATCCTACACCGGTGACTCTACAGAACACCAAGGTGCCAGAGTGCTTTCGCGGGGAAGCGTTTGAAGATGTGGAAGACTGGCTCGACCAGTTTGAGCGAGTGTCAAAGATCAACCAGTGGAGCGCAGACCAGAAGCTTTGTAATGTTTATTTTGCCCTTCAGGATAATGCTAGAACGTGGTTTGAAAACCATGAGGCCAGCTTATCCACATGGGATGACTTCCGCTGCCAGCTGGTCGACACTTTCGCGAGAACTGACCGACGGGACAATGCGCTGCGCCTGCTTGAAGTGCGCACCCAGAAGCCAAATGAGAGCGTGGCTATGTTTGCGGAAGACATGGCTCGCCTTTTTCGCCGTGCCGACCCTGATATGAGTGAACCAAAGAAGCTACGGCATCTCATGCATGGCGTCAAAGAACAGGTGTTTGCCGGCTTGGTCCGCAACCCCCCTAAAACCGTGAGTGAGTTCGTTAAGGACGCTACGGCTATCGAACGAGCCCTCCAAGACCGGTGCCGCCAGTACAACCGACCGGTCAACTGTGCCCCGACGACTGCGGCGGCGCTGACTGCAACAGATACGACCACTCTTCGAGACATCATTAGAGGCATTGTCCTTGAGGAGCTGCAGCGAATTACGACTACGAAGGCTCAGTCGTCAGGGGCCCTCATGGAAACAGTGAGGAATGAAATTCGATACGCCCTATCACCGTCTACACCATGCAACGCGTCTCATCCAGGCGACAACGCGGCACCCCTTTCCGAACCATACCACGCTCCAAAACCGATCAGCTGCACGGCCAACATTCCTGCAGCTTACCTCGAGCCGCAGCCCGAGAGCTATGCTGCGGTCCTTCGTCGCCCACCTCCAGACCACGCCCCACCGAGCTCACCGAACCGTCAGGAGATTCGGTTCCTCCAGGGGCCTCAGTGGGCGCCTCCCAGGCGCTCTCAACTGCGCCGAACTGACAGGTGGCGCAGTTATGACAGCCGACCACTTTGTTTCTACTGTGGACAACCTGGCCATGTGTATCGGTACTGCCGCCACCGCGAAGAGGGGCAGTCCTTTCCGCTTGCTTCTGCTCGCCGCCGCTTCGACACTGATTCTGCCCAAATCGACGACGACCCTCCGGTCAGCAGGGAAACCGAATCCCCGGGCTTCCGCCGCCGCTCCTCCCCATCGCCACAGCGTTATTCGCCGACGCGTCGCAACACTACTGGCGTTAGCGGACGGCGGTCTCCTAGCCCTCACCGGGGAAACTAAGAGCTGCAACCTCGCGAGGGGAGGTTGCAACCAGTCTAAAAGTGTCGAAACCCTCACCACCGCCGCAATTGCCGACAACCCGGGCTTCTGACGCCGCCGCTAACATTGACATTTCCGCACTACCGCCGAAAATGCCGTACCAGATGATCAGCCATGACGACGAAGCTGACAGCGCCGACCTTGCCGCGCTTCCGCCGCAAATGCCGAAAGGGACGATCAACCCAGATAATTTTGTTAGCGCTGACCTCGCCGTTTCCATTGATGGGCTGGCGGTACATGCTCTGGTGGATACCGGGGCAGATTTTTCAATTATTAGCCAGAAACTGGCCGACACCCTGCGCAAAGTAAAAACTGAATGGACTGGGCCAGTAATAAGAAGTGCTGGGGGTCAGCTACTGGCACCGACAGGGAAATGCACTGCCCGGATAGGAATAGGAAACGCGGTGTTTGTTGGCAGCTTCGTTATTCTCCCTGACTGCTGCAAAGACCTCATCTTGGGCATGGACTTTCTGCGTCTTCATGGGGCTGTAATCAGCATCCGTGACAGCATCGTTGCCTTCACCAATAACCATGAAGACCTTGGTTATGCGCAAGTACCACTATTGCCCTTACGCGTCGCCAATGAGACGGTGACATTACCTCCGAGATCATGTTCTCTTGTTGAAGTGAAATGCGACGTGGCGCATACAGGCGATGGCGTCGCCGAACGGGCAGTTACCCTGGTACTCAGCCGAGGTGTTTCTATAGCTCGAGGGCTGGTCAACTTGACCAATGGGCATACCGAACTGCTGCTGACAAACTTCAGCGACGAGCGTCAGCAAATTCCGAAAGGCACAACTGTGGCCTTTTTCGACAGCCTCCCAAATGCGCAGCACTGTTGCTTACTGCAACAGAGAGGATCAGTGTGCAAGACACCCGTAACCATCGTTGATGTGAGCCCAAATCTGTCTTCTTCAGAGCGGGACCGCCTTTTAGATCTCATAGATCAATTTCGAGACTGTTTTGCTTCAGAATCGCGGATCGGCCAAACGCCTTTGACAAAACATCGAATTATCACGGATGACTCGATTCGCCCGATTCGACAAAATCCTTACCGTGTGGCTCCGAAAGAACGTGAAGCCATTCAGCGCCAGGTGGCCGAAATGCTTAGAGACGACGTTATCCAGCCGTCACAGAGTCCCTGGGCTTCCCCCGTGGTACTTGTTAAAAAGAAAGACGGCAGCTTACGATTTTGCATAGACTATCGCAAGCTCAACCAAGTGACCAAAAAAGACGTGTACCCTCTCCCTCGCATCGACGACTCCTTGGATCGCCTACGAAATGCACGTTACTTCTCGTCGATGGACTTGAAAAGTGGATATTGGCAAATCGAAGTGGATGAGAGGGATCGGGAGAAGACAGCATTCATCACTCCCGACGGATTGTATGAGTTTAAAGTCCTTCCGTTCGGTTTATGCTCGGCGCCAGCAACATTTCAGAGACTGATGGACACTGTGCTTTCGGGACTTAAGTGGCAAACATGCTTGGTGTATCTTGACGACGTGATAGTGTTTTCGGCTACATTTGAAGAGCATCTACTCCGTTTGCTAGCTGTGTTTCAGGCCATACAATCTGCGGGCCTCACATTAAAACCCGAGAAGTGCCACTTCGGTTACGAGGAGCTGCAGTTCTTAGGCCACGTCGTCAGCCAAGAAGGTGTTCGGCCGGATCCTGAAAAGCTCTCCGCAGTCGCCAAGTTCCCAACACCTACGGACAAAAAGACATTGCGGCGCTTCTTGGGTCTTTGCGCCTATTACCGTCGGTTTATCGCTGGCTTCTCACGAATAGCCTGGCCATTAACTTCACTGACTCGTGACAACGCTGTCTTTCGCTGGGGTGAAGAACAGCAACAAGCTTTCAATGAGCTGAGGAGGCGTCTACAGACACCACCTGTCCTGGCGCACTTTGATGACGACGCCCCTACACTGCTTCATACCGATGCCAGCAACGTGGGCTTAGGTGCTGTATTAGTGCAGCGCCAGGATGGTGTGGAAAAGGTAATTGCTTACGCCAGCAGGACCCTATCTAAAGCAGAAGCGAACTACTCGGCAACCGAAAAAGAATGTCTTGCAGTGGTATGGGCGGTTATGAAATTCCGCCCTTATTTGTACGCTCGCCCCTTTCAAGTCGTCAGCGACCATCACTCTCTCTGTTGGCTGACGAACTTAAAGGACCCTTCAGGGAGACTCGCGCGTTGGAGCCTTCGATTGCAAGAATTTGACATGGCAGTTATTTACAAATCTGGAAAGAAGCACACAGATGCAGATTGCCTTTCGCGAGCGCCGGTCGAACCTTCCACTATGACCGATGAAGACACTGCGTTTTTAGGTGTCATAGATGACGCAACGCTTTCCCAACAGCAGCGAGAGGATCAGGAATTGCTCCCTCTTATTGATTTCTTGGAGAAGCGAACTACGGTTGTGCCGAGATTTTCGCCCGAGTAATCTCTTCATTTTTTATTCGCAACAACGTCCTTTACAAGAAGAACTTCCGTCCTGGGGGAAACAGTCTTCTGCTCGTCGTCCCATCGGTTCTCCGCACTGAAGTTTTGCAAGCGTGCCACGACGAGCCAACCGCCGGTCACCTAGGCTACACCCGCACGTTGGCTAGAGTACAGCACGGATACTACTGGCCAAAACTGCCGGCGACAGTGAAACGCTATGTACGTACGTGCATTGACTGCCAGC
>JAJIZL010125297.1:0-14388 GCA_023969395.1 Amblyomma maculatum
GAGAGAGAGAGAGAGAGTGTGAGAGGCCGCGTACGAAGAGGCTTAAAGGAAAATGAAACCGAGATGTAGAGATGTACGTACATTGTCGGAGCCACCATTACTTATTAGGGAACGACGACAATGCAAACTGATCCCTCGAATCTCCCCAGGATTAGGAAGCGGCTAATAATTGAGCTGGCGATTAAGTTTTTCGTACAGTGCGAATGATGGCATTCCATTATTCTGCCCGGCGATGCATCCAAGCACCAGCGTATGCTCCCGTTTGCAATTAGTCGCCGGTGTCCGCTCTCCAACGTCACGGAAACACAGTTTGCCTAGCACTTTCGGAGTATCACTAGTGCAACGCCGTCGCCCCACACTACTCAGTGTACGTACGCGTGCCTCAGAGAACGTGTCCCAGTGACAAAAAGATATCCATGTTCAGGCAGCATACCAAACGCTGCGCACTGTGGCATCAACTTCGTGGCACAAAATGGCTTTGGTGCGGTATAACTTGGATATGCAAGTATCTTTGACCAGGCTGCTGGAAGTACCGAGCGCCCTCTTGAATCACTTACTCCTCTCTGCCTAATTTGGGCACGGACGCTTGACACACGCAGGAAAGAGTATGAGAGCAGGAAAGCGAGGGTCTCAGAGGCGAGGGGGAAATTTGTAGAGACCACTTTGAAGCGTTGAAAACATGCGCGTGTGGTCGGAGTGGAAATGAGCGACGGCTAGCAGATGAGGACGAGAAGCGGTAACGCCGCTTCCTGCGTGAAGCAGATAAACGCTCGGTACACCTGAATCTCAAATGCAAGCCGTACTATCCCGTGTCTCAACGATAGTAAAGGGGAAGCGATGTGAAATGTATTGATCGCTGTTGTGTTCTCTGCAAGCGGCAGTTACAAATTGGGTAACCCTGATATAAATTGAATTGAAGATTATTTAAGAGTCTTATAATCTAGATACTACGTAACTTCTGCGTTGCAATTTCGATGCAATATCTACAGGCCGGAGTTTAGGCCACAGGTCCGCACTAGGAAAAGACAGCAATGCCGCCTTTCCTATACTGTGGGAAAGCAAATCGCAGGTGCCAAATTAGCTGCCCTGTTCCACCACTTGCTCGCCTCACACTCAATGCGCATGCGGCCCGGAAAGCTGCGGTTTTTGAACCGACTTTAATCAACGTTGACTTTATGAGGCATGTTGATGCATGGCGATAGGTACCAAGTGGAACGCATCAACCTTGCCTACTCTAGATTCAAATTATCCTTTAGTCATTCCTCGCATTCATTACTTGCATGCACAATTCATTTTACTTGGAGTGACTTTCGGTGAACTTTTCGTGCCATTGAAATCAGTTGTCTTTACGACCTTGACCCTCGCGTCCATGTTTCGCTGTCCGGCAAGTACGTGCTGTGAAGAGCGCATGAATGGCAGCTTATTTCTTCCCAGTTCACTGACACGGAGTTGTAGTAAGTCATAAAAAAGTCGCCGACGCATCGCACTTTCCATTTGTTCGATGCTACCTCTCCTGGACGCATTCTCTGCATCAGTTCACTTGCTTCCATGCTGCACAGCTGCTGGAGCAGCGCATGCGTCAACAAGTTTCTTCATTTACTCCGCGCATGGTTTCGCTGCACAAAATTAGAAAGGCGCTTCTCAAACTCGCCGTCAACATGCAGACGAACCTAAATTATAGCTTTCACAAAACTGAAAAGGTGCAAAGCTATGTCAGTTTTCTTGGAAGCCTCAATCGCGCTATTGTCGGTTTCCGTGGAAATCTCAGCCACGCCTTTAAGGGAAGATATTGGCGATGCGGAAATGAGACGCCCTTGAACGCAGTTTCCGTTTATTTCAGCGCTGCTGTTGCAAGTAACAGACAGCATTTTCCTTGCAGATTGTGCCGGAACTTGCGCTAATGTGCCGACACTTAAATTTTAAATAAGGTTCCCGAATCAGGCACATGCCTGAGACCTGTATGATCGACATTTTCATGCGCACAATCACGATAATAGTACATAGCCATAATAGTACATTATACATAATAGCTGCGGTCAGCGCGAATTCACAACCAGACCTGCAGTGCTCTACGCATGAAACCTATATACGTCTTCAAAGGTCCGTCCTGTACATGGGAACAATGAGCTCAAGTTCATCGCCGTCCGTTGAACCATCCTCCCCCTCATTGCGCGCAGCGAGGCTACATTTTGTGGAAACCGCAAAGCGTCGAGAGTCACGTCCCATGTCTCTCGGGCACGGGGAAGTGAAGAAACGGGCGCTGCGAAGTGTCCGGGCACATGCACACACTGCACTATCTTTGTTTTACCTTGGGTACTCTTTTATGCGCTTTGCTTCAAGAACCTATAAAATAATTCACTTATCAACCACTTAATATGAAGCGCGAGTTGCTGTGATCTGCTCATGGCAGAAATGTGCGAGAGTGAGTGAGTGAGTGAAAAAACTTTATTGAGGTCTTTTGGTTAGTCTCGGAGAGTCTTCCTGCAGCCGCTTCTTCGCCACCGTTGAAGACTCCTTAGCACGGGTGGTTCCCTCATTCCAGGGCTCCACTGGTCCTGGCTACCTCGCATGCGTGCTGCACCAATGCCCTTTGGGCGGTGAGCTCGCAGCTGGTTAGCAGGCCCTCCCATTGCTCCGCACTCGGGTTAGTTTGTTTGTAGAAAGTGTAGTTGTGTTTACATTCCCATGTGACGTGGTATAGGGTCGGACTGTCTCCGCACCAGGGGCAGCTATCTCTATACTGTGTGGGAAACATTTTGTTTAGAATGTATAAGTTGTGGAAGGTGCCAGTCTGCAGTCTTCTCCAGCTGGTCGCTTCTTCTTGTGTGAGTCGCTTGTGGGGCGGAGGGTATTTTAACCTGCTGCCTCTGTAGTGATTTAAAATATCTGCGTACGTCGGGTCCACCATCACGGGGTCCTCGAGGTCTTCTGTCAGCAAGGCTCGGTGCGTGATTTCGCGAACCAGGCTGTCTGCCCTCATGTTGCCCTCTATGTTGGTGTGCGCCGGTGCCCAGAAAACTACTTGTGTTGCTTTATAGCCCGAGGCTCCTGCGCCGAGGAGAATGCGTAGGGCCTCCCTGCAGATCCTTCCTTGTTGGAACCTTCTGCAGGCTGTCTTGGAGTCTGTTATTATAACCTGTGATTCGTTTCTTCGATAGCCCTCGGCCGCTGCGAGTGCCACATCTCCTCTCCGTCTACTACCGATCTTCCTCTCGCGGATGCGCAGCTGATCGTGTTGCCTGAGCAGTCAACCACCGCTGCTGCTATCCTCGTGTTGGTGCTGTATCTGTCTCTCGGGTATAGCCCTGCGTCTGTATATACTGTATATGCCTTTTTAGCTAGGTGGTTCTCCACGTATTCTGCTCTTGCCTGTCTTCTGGTCGCGTGTAGGTTGGGATCCATATTTCGTGGTATCGGGCGAATTCTGAGGGTTCGCCGGATTTCGTCTGGAATGTTTTCGTTTGGGTCTGGCGTGTTTTCCGCCTAGTAGCCTAGTCTTCTCAGTAGTCTTCTGCCTGTTTCCGTGAGTTCTAGCCTTTCTAGCTGTGCTTCCAGTTGGGCCGTCGCCAGCTCCTCAAAGGTGTTGTGAACTCCCAGTTCTAGTAGCTTGTTGTTTGGGGTGTTTCTTGGTAGGTTTAGGGCCGTTTTGTAGGCTTTCCTTATCAGAGCTTCGGCCTGTTCTTTTTCTTTCTTGATTGCCGGGTGGTAGGGAAGGGAGTATGTCACCCTGCTGACTACCAGGCTTCTGACTAGTTTAAGGGTGTCGTCTTCCTTCATGCCATGCCTTCTATTGGAGACTCTTTTAATCATTCTGCTGACTTGTTCGGTTGATTTTTGCAGTAGGCTGATCGTGTGGCTGCACTTTCCGCTACTCTGCAGCCACATGCATAATATCCTTAGCCATGATTGGCTTGGCCAAAAGACTGGAAGAAATCGAAGACATACAGCATGTCATGTATGCGGACGACATCACGGTATGGACCAACCGGGGCACGCTAGAAGAGAAGCAGGAAAGCCTACAGAGAGCCGCAACATGCGTAGAAGAATACGTAAGGGCAAGAGGCCTAGCGTGTTCAACAGACAAGTCGGAGCTACTCAGGGTGGCGAAGAAACCTACGAAGGCGAACCTGGAAATGTGCGAGAGTTTAATCGAGCTCAGTGTGGCTTCTTCCCTAGAGGGCGGCATACAACAAGACATTGCGACACTTCCCCCGTACCAACCCCTTTTCTAAGCGTGAACAGCTTTTAGTTCCCATTGACGGCGACTTTGAGGGGATGTCGATATAAAACCAAGGGCAGCTCTGCAAGCCTTAAAAGCGGCTCTTCGCTGTGGAGCCCATGAGCAACTCGCCGCGGAAATACGACAACTTCATCCCTATGCCATAAATGGAGGACATGGCATCATCTACCAATGGCTTCCAGGACACATCGGCATAGCGGGCAATCTCCGGGCGGACGAGGTCGCACGAACAGCCCACCAAGACGGCGATTGTGTGTTGATTCCATTTTCCAGGGCAGACGCAGCGGGCAGGCTTCGCGCACTTGCGCGGGAACACACGCTCTCCTTGTGGAATTCTGACCAGAAGTGCAAGATGCCGGGCTAATTGGTACTGCATAATGAAATAAAACAGCGCAAGGAACGGGACGAAACACAAAGGAAGGGGGACAAATACGCAGGCGCTGACTAACAACTGTTGTTAGTCAGCGCCTGTGTCTTTGTCTCTCTTCCTTCGTGTTTCGTCCCGTTTCTTGCGCTGTTTTATTTCAGAATTCTGACCAGTTTGCGAACTGCCGCTTAAAATCCCTGGACCCTGACCTGAAGCTCCGGCTTCCACCTGGCCTACCCCGATGTGAAGAAACTTTGCTGTGCCGCCTGTGGGTTGGTGTAGCATTTACAAACTCTTATTATTTTGTGATAGGTATGGCAAATAGCCCTGAACTGCGGGTGCGAAGAGACTATAGGCCACATTCTTTGTGAGTGCCCCATATACAGCGAGGAAAGACAGTGCCTATGCCGTGCGCTGGAGCGTCTAGATGGACGCCCACTAACTGAAATTAAGATCATAGGACCCTGGCCACGGTGATCGTCTGCGGTGAAGGCCTCCCAGGCACTGCTCCGCTTTAGGAAAAGCACAGGACTGATCGAAAGGCTATGATTTTTTATGTTACGTGATATGTGATATGACATGTCTGTGATGTAACTGTACTGTGATCACCCATCTCTCTCTCACCCACAACTTTTATACCCATCTACCCCTCTCCCCCAGTGCAGGGTAGCAAATCAGTTCCTTTACCGGTTAACCTCCCTGACTTTCCTGCACATCTTCCCTTGTCTCATCTTTGCTCATCTTTTGTCCTTGTCTTCTTTGCGCTACGTTTCCTAAAATGCGAATGCACCAACTCGCCCAATTCAGCATTCTTGTGCTGCTCATCTTCCTCCTCCTCCTCCTCCTCAAGAGCCAACATCCGAGCACCGATTATCCTTCATCCGGGCACTGATTTCTCTTCAGCCGGACGCAAAAACGTGAATATTCGCAGCGAACGAGATTTCACGAGACAAGATCACTTTTTCAGGCTTCCGCAGAAAGCTGCTCGACGCTGGTGGCCGAGACGACAGCAGCTCGAAAAGCGTTCGGATATTTGGAGACGTGTTCACTTTCTCAGGCTTCCGCACTTACCCCAAGGATGACGCTCCGGGGCCACACTTTTGTGCGTAGAAAGCTGCCCGACGCTGATGCCCGAGGTGGCAGCAGCTCGAAAAGCGTTCGGAAATTTGGAATCGAGTCTACGTTCCGTCGTGAGCTCATCGCGCTGCTGTCTTCTGCAGACTATTGTATAGAAGTTCGGCGACGAGCTTACTGATATCGCTCAAGAGGAAATTATACAACAGTTACATCTTATCGGTACTCATCTATGGGGTTGAAACGTAGAGGCTAAGAAAGGGGTTCTACTTGAGTGGCGGACAACAAATAAAGCTATGCAATGGAAAATGGTAGGAGTAACATTAAGAGATGGGAATCGTGCAGAGCGAGTCAAATAAATAGCTCGAGTTACTGACATTCTAGTGGAAATCAAGAAGAATAAATGGGCATGGGCAGGACATTTAGTGTGAAATAGGATAACCGGTGGTCGCAAAGGGCAGGACATGATAAGGAAAGCGTAGCAGAGGGAAGCAGAAAATTAAGTAGATAGATGAGGTTGAGAGGTTCGCAAAGATCTAGCGGATCCAGCTAGCACGGGAATGGATTAATTGGAGGAACGCGGGAGATGCCTTCGCCCGGCAGCGGGTATGGTCCGACTGATGACGATGATGATGATTGTGATGATGATGACGCCGCGGAAGAAAACTGCTTGCCCCTGCCGACAACGCCATGATTGTGCGGCCGTTTACGAAGGTGACAAGGCCGCCGCGGACTGTAACTGCCTACCTATAGGACCTATATTGCATGCGCGACAAGAAAACCCTACATAAGAAACCGCGCTGCCTTGTTGGCAGAAGAAAACCTCGTGGTGTGGTGTGCTGCAAGATCCATTTCAAAATCGTGGCGAGTACCATCCACAACCGATTTGCTATTCCCGTAACCATTTCATGCTTACATCTACTTCCGATTACGGGAGAGGCAGTAATTGCGCAGTTGCCTCTGCAGAGACCACATTCTGCATTTGCAAAGATCATAGCAATGCACCGGTAATCCATCACAAAACAGTTCACTTCGGCAGCGTGACCAGCGTGTCGCCACTGTAGTGTCTGCGGCTCTCATGTGTGCCACCCCTTCAGCAACTGACATTGTTCATGCAATACACAATAACTACTGGCACCGTACTCGCATCTATACGGATGGCTTGGTAACCCTACTAGTTCTGCATACGCTGTCGTCGTTCCTGCGAGACAAGCAAACATTTATCATCTAATTTCTCATAAGACTCTCTACTGGAGCAGAACGGCCGCACTTCATGATTCTGTAAAGTACATATCTGAACAACTCTTCAAACATTGGCTGTGTTCTACAATTCTATACCTGCCCTACAATGTGTTCAATCGGTCTTGAGCCATGGAGATCATGAGCAACTTGTAGCAGAGGCACGACACCTGCACCACCAGGCATTAAGGGTGGTGCGCTGCCAGCACGCCGACCAGCAGGCGGCACTTCACTGCAAGACAGACGTCACTAGCATAGTTGCAATGAATTCCCTCTCGTCTAGATTATAGGTAAACTTAGCTATTGCCTTTTTAACATATTAGTATATGTTAATGTTAACTAACATAGCTATCCCCTTTGAGTTCCATATATACGTGTTCAGCTGTTTTAGCACGAAAATAAACGCGGATGAAAAAAATGAATCACTAACAGCAAAATGAAACATCTTAGCTGGATGAAAATCACCACTAGCAAAAGTAAATTTCAGTCCTAAGGCGCAAATATAGCCCGTTACAAATATTCCTAAACCTAGATCGTATTTTCTTTTTTCTCCAGGAGCTGGTGTGCTTGCGTTCTGTGCGGACATTTAAGTTCTGTTGTTCACGTTTCATTCGCTGCATCTAGTGCACACTTTTTTTGTTCTATGCGAACCGAAACAGTTTAGTGCAAATACAATGACACACTCATTAATATTATGTGATCGCGCCTGGAAGATACACTTTTATGACCTTTCAGTTTGTGTTTGTAAGAGTGTAAAATGTTTAAATATTCAAAGGGTCATTTGTTATAGCGAAACAGTGCCAGCCCATCCGGTGTTTTTTCGTACTGGCTTGATTCCTTGCCACAATAGCGTAAAAATTGAAGCATAGTGTTTACGCTTGTTACCGGTCCACATCAGAGAGTTTGCGCTCGACAACAGGCGGAACGCAACAAATAATAAAGGCGGAGGATCAAAATACAGGGAAACTAGAGGGACTATGGCATATCCGGCGCGCTGTGAAACATCTGCATATTGACGATTGTCAAATAAGGATCTCGCGCGTCGTGAGCAATATCATGTGATGTGGGGCATGTATAGTGTCGTAGTATTTAAACCAGGAATGTCAGTATATGCCGCATGAGCAACAGTCGGAGGGTCAGAGGGGAGGGTGTGGGGTGCCGAACAAAAAAATAATATACAATGCGATTGCAAGCAAACGAAGAAGAATAATGGAGGCGCACAAATCGGAGTCACACAAAACAGCAGCAGCGCTTTCGGCACGAGTGGCGGCTCCCTTCGGTCTGGCCCGGAGCCCCAATAACCAGTTGCGGCGCGCGTCCCGAGGCGCCAAACGGCGCCCATCTTTCTCTCTCGCACGTAACCCTTTTATGCCAAACGATCGCGCCATAAAAAAATTCAACCATGGGCTTCCCTGTTCTGCGCTCCCTCCCCCCTCTCCTCCCCATCCTTCAGGAAACCGGGCCGAAGCACGGGCACCTCTCTCGTGTACAAACGCGCGCGCACGCAGGCACGCCAGGAGGGAAGAACCCCTTCCAAAGGAAGCACGGCACACGCAAACAGAACAAGCAGCCGTGGGAAGAGAAAAGGAACGCCGGGCGCGTCCCCTTTGGTACCGGGAAAAGAAGCGAGTAGTACAAGTTCCCTTGGCAGCAGAGGCCAGAAGAAGACAGCGCCACTCGCGCGCGAGATCGTGAAGAGTCCGCGCGCGTCGCTAGGGACGCGGGTTCCCTAGTGGAGGCCGGGTCTCGGAGCCCGTTGCCTGGGCAACGCGCGTCACGTGACCCGGGAGGGGCTCCGGCTGCCAGCGCCGCCACCGCGCTACCTCTGAGCGTCTGGCGGTGCCTGTCAGCTGACGGCCAGCGGCACGGAGCGAAGAAGTCGTGCTTCCTGTGCGGTGTCTGTTGCTTCAGCTTCCGGCGGACCCCGACCGTCATGGCGATCGTGGTGCAGGCCAAGCCGACTGTGAGTGTTGCCGCGGCGGCGGCATCCTTCTTCTCGCTCGGGCAGGACGCCGGCAGCGCGACAGCTGCCGGCAGTCGCTCCCACTCCCCTTTCCCGACCGACGATGCGTGTTGCGCGCCGGCGGCACCAGCCTGTTAGCAGCGGCGTGGCTCGGCGCGTCACGCGTTGCGCCGCGCTCGCCTGACAGCGACGCGGAACCCTGCTCGACAGCGATGGCGGTCCGCTGTTCTCGGTGCGTGCACACGTCGCGTCCACCGAGGCCATCGTAGCTGACTGGGATATACCGCATTAAGACACTTCGGTTTACGCGTGTTTCATCCCGCTATAATCGGTGGCTATCGTCACCACAACCACTTTGTTCCGCCTTGGCCTTTGTTACGTCGCCAGGATTGCAATGCGCGCGACTTAATTCGTTAACCTGAAGACTGGAAATGATATCCTCATGAGTCATGTTTCAAGTTACGAAACCCTCAAAAGATGCCCCATCCATCCTGCCAACGGCTGCTGTCTGGCTTCAGAGAGTAGGCAGCTCCGCTGAAACGCGAGACATGAGTGGACTGCGCAATTTCACATGATCCGGGCCCCCTCGACACTGGAACAACAGACGGCTGTGAGCAGCTCTTGTCTCTCCGCTGCCGGATTCACTTTGGCTTCTATTTGCCTTCTACGTGTCAGCGAAGAAACGCCTTCGTTGACGAAATTTTGAATCGTCAAACTGAGCTCTTACAGATAATGGTACATCCGACCGTACGTCTTGCGCACGAAGGCACACCGGAATTAGGCCAGTTTCGAAATTATGAAAACGCGAAGTGTGTGATGTCTAGCAAGCCTGTCGGAACCCGGCGCGTGCTGGAGGGAAAAAGTCTTGGCTGTGTCAGTTCCGTGTGGGTTTGCGCGCCTTCGCGCATGAAGCGTCCGAAAAGTTTCTGATGTTGGCACACTTGACCCTGATTCACAACGGTATGTTGGCCTCCGCGAATACCATGATGACATCTAACGTTACAATTGTTTCAACACATTTCTATCAATAATTGTGCTGCATGGCTGCATTCGACCACTTACTGTGTTTCACACAGGCCGGGGAACTGCGGAATCGCAAAGGGGCTTTACCGAATAGTAGGCACCGCTTTCCAGCCACGTCATTTCACACCTTGCCCTCGCTTAGTCGTGCTAATGTTTACGCGAAAATCGTCTAAGTAGAATACACCAAGCCGGTTGTCAGGCCCATGGCTTAAATTGAGCGTATGACCTCTCCCTGCCGTGTTTTTGTGCTGCGGCTCTACCGCGCCTCATTTTAATGCGGCGGCTCTCGGGGTGGCTGTAGCCCGTAGACAGCTGTATTTTATAGACTGGTAGACAACCTCGTTGGAGGCGGTCGGCCCTTCTGCCACTGATACGGATAGGTGACGGCGACGTGATGTAGTTCACACAAGCTCAAGATCGGAGTTTTTACCTTACTTGAAATGCGAAAGAAAAAAGAACATGAAACACCATCGGAGTGAGTTTGCCTGTATAAAAGGGGGTCTTTGAAAACAAAAAACCCTTTGCTTGGCGCTGCTATTAGCGATGTAAATTAAATGTTCTTTTCAATGGTAGCTCTACCAGCGGATGAAATTTTCGAGAGAGTGTGAGAGCGCGAACGCAAATATCAAATTGAACCGACCACTATGTGCGCGCATTCGATATTTGTGGTATAAGCGTCAGCGTTTTTAAAGATTCCGAAGCACAGTGCAATTAGCTATGTAACGCCTAAATTCAAAGGTTGTGTCACTCCGCCGTCCGTAACTCTGGGTGGCGAAGTAGCAAATGGTTCAGCAATAGGCTGTCTCTCTGCCTCACTCAACGCGATTTTGGATGTCTGTGCGGAGTTCGCGGGAAGAACCAACCGGCAGGAAACTTTCGGTTAATCAGCCCTTGCATGACTGATTAACCAGTGCCGGCAATAAGAGGCCGGTAATATTCAAAACCGTATACACGGCGTAGTTAACCACTTTAGGCGCTGCGTATACATCTGTACACGCATCCCAAATGCTGTCAGATAACCGTACGGAAGGCGCAATCCGCAGTGATGTAGAGGCTGTAATAAAGTGCCGTACAGAATTGTCCGCAGAACCGCTTCAAGCCATGCTGGTGAAATGATCGCGATAGTCGTTTTTTGAGATGGACGCCTACGTGTCTCGCGATACTTCTGGTACGGCGTCGGTCAGAGCGCAGTATCTTTTATTTTGCACGGACTAATACTTCGAAATTATTTAACATGTTCTCATTTGTTTACACAAGCAGTTCTTATGACAGTAAAAGTCATAATTAATTGCATGGATAACCTATATTTCATGTTGCTTCAAGACGTGGAGATAGGAGATCTCAGCAATAACTGAGTAATTAAGCGCCCGGAAGGACTGCGTTCTGCGTCTCGGTGTACTCTCCACTGAAAACTGCCAACTTCAACACTTAGCGCCCCAGGTGACTACCTCAGGATGGGCGTTAAGGTAAGGTAACAAGATACCATAAAAGTGATTTTATTTTCGAAGCTTTAGGATTTCCGGTTGTGGCCTTACGTCCAAGAAGAGAATGTGCGGCCACTAAGAACCTATGTCCTAGCGCGCAACGACCCCCTCTTTTGTGTGGATGTCTCTGACGCGTCAACTTACAGTGTGCTGACGTCTCGACGCGTGATGATCGCAGCCCGTCAGGCAGGCGCGCTGCGCCGCCGGCTACGAGCTGCGCACAAGCCCGCTCCCACGTCCATTGACGCGTTTCCTCGCCGCGTGTACGGCTCCCTTTCTTCCGTTTTTGGCCGGCGGCTGCCGTGAAGCGAAGCTCAGCGCAGTGCGCCGCTCTCTGACGCCGCGTGTAACGGCTATTCAGCCGACTGCATGGTGCACTGCTGTTCGCGCGACTTGCAACCAGCTGAGAATATATTTAGGGAAACTGCGCACTAGGACTGTGCGCAACTGTTGGGACAGCAAAAAGGGTGCGTGCAAAAGCAGTCCGAAGAATACCCGCCTGATCATCCAACACATCCCGCGGTATTTTATTCAAGAAGTGGATCTCGTTCGTGTCCAGCAGCGTTGATATCTCACTTTATTAACGACGCGAAAATATGTTCTCTTATCTCGGTTTATGTAACGATGTAGCAAATTCTGGCGGCCAAATTCGTTGATTGTTCTTGTAAACTATTTCTATTCATTGTTGATGTCAGTTTTTTGTCCCCTTCTGCTTGTTCTGAACAGTACTGCAGCTCTTCTGGTCTGGTTGAGCTGGGTCTTGTTCGAATATAATTTATTCGTGTGATTTGAATGCATGTTTCAACGAGAGTTTGGACAGGAAACAAACTGGCACCGGAATCATTTGTAATGATATGGCGTATTCCCGTTTTCCAAGCCGTTACACCTTGAAATCACGTTCGAGTTTTCTTATGATGTCGATGGAATGAGGCGGGCGATTTTTGGGGGGACCTTGTATAGTTCCGTTATGCGGTAGAGGAAGTGAAGTTCACTGCTAGGCTCTTTTCTTTGATAACGGTATTGGAATGATGTCAAGGCAGCGGCACTTGTTATGTATTCAGTTCCATCCAGAGCATCTGGTTAATTTAAAGCTGCCGGATTTTTCCTTTCCCCATTTGTCAACCATTCGCACATAGGTGCGAGCGGTTCTCTCAACTGAGCTCCCCGTAGTTTGATCCATGACACTTCAAATACCGTTGTGCCTTGTGCACATACAAGACAAAAATTAGCTACAGAACGAAAACAGAAGCTCCCAACTCGGTTCTCCTCTTACGCGAAAATAACAGTGCTCCCCATTGACCGCACTTTAAACCGGCTTTGCGCTCACAAACTCTGTAGAAACCCGGCGCAGCGAAAATTTTCTCCAGTCACTGAATGTCCGCAATAAAGGCACGTTGCTGCGGACGATTAAGCAGAGAGTCCTGAGCATAACCAACTGCTTATGGTGAAACAACTTTCGCGCGCACAAAGAAATTAAAGACAAATGGATCCGTGCTAGTTTGGCGCCAAGTATGCCTCCAGTGGAGCTCTGCAGAGCAGCAGCTAGCTGTTGGTGTTGTATGTGGCGCAAAAGTGAAGTTTAAATGCGAAAGCTGCAGAGGAACCAAACAAAGAGGTTCAGTGCATCGCACAATCTGCGGTGCTGCCACGCTGCTTCGCCAGCGCAACCCTAGAGTATTCACTCGCGCGTCGGGCATCGCACAAAATTGGCTTCCGGGTTTGCTCGGGTGCTTTGGCCAAATATTCTCACATAAGCAGGCCAGCTCTTTCTCTGACGCAAGAATACAAGTGTAGCACATTCGCTCGTCTTTGGCGCTGACAAAGCGAATCCGGTGTCTTTAATACCTCTGTAGAATTCAGTGAGGCTCGAAAATGGCCCCGTGCCCTTGCACGATACTAACGCCTAATTTTATTGAACGTCAGCTAATCTAACGTGAAATGTAGTAAGTATTTGCGTACGAGAAATCATCTACAAGCATATTTATAAAACACGCCCGCACAGAAAAGAAAAAAAAAAAAACCTAATTGGAGAAAAAAAGTCTCAAAGCTGGCCACGGCGTTCAGTGCCAAACTAAGGCATGCATTCTGGAGTTGCTTTTCAGGCGGCACTCATCGTCGGGGTGAAGCTAACAAACCCGTGAAACGGTGCTCTACGCGATATCCTAAGGAACCTTGGGGCCTGCCGCTGAGAGAAGGCAGGCCTTGGGCGGCTGGAGATCGAGGTAGATGACAGGCCTTGCAGCGCCTCTTCGCGTGCTGTACGCGTGCATTCCTCTCAATATTAAGCTGTCGCTGCAGACCCTGGTAGCATTCCGTAGGGGACGTCATTTGTAAAGCCAGCGAATGGTCGCGTTTGCTAAGCGCAGGAGACACAGAGCTTTATGGTTAGATGTGCACGACGCCTGCAGGATATCAGCGCTCTCGTAATTGCTCCAGTATAGCATGTCATTATAATTCGTCCTGGAGCTGGCCAAAGGTATCATGTGACGTACAGCCGCTCAGTTCAACTGACGTGCGTGACGGCCGCCTTTTCTCTTCTCGTGTACCTTAGGGCGAATAACCCTTGCCGGAAGGTTAAAATTAAGTAAGGACTTGGAGAGCCTTTGCTTATATTTGGACTTTTAGCAGGTTAGCTCCTCTGTAACGCTCAGAATCACCGAAAGTTCGTCCGTCAGGCACGAGGTTTGGGAGGCTGTACCTCGTCTACAAATGTCTGTTAGTGCTTTTGATGCAACAAGTAGTTCCCATTTGGTCTAATCCGAATGAAGAGAATACTTTAATTACTCAAGAGGCAGTTAAAAAATTACTACTCGTCCTAAATGACTCTTCTTGAACCGTTCATTTGGGCTCTACGCTGTTATCAGTGATTACTGATATTTTTTATTGCGCCATGTACTTCGAAGTACGCACACGCACGCACGCATGCACGCACGCACGCACGCACGCACGCACGCACGCACACACACACACACACACACACACACACACACACACACAC
>JAJIZL010125297.1:35945-49454 GCA_023969395.1 Amblyomma maculatum
ACCATACCATACCATACCATACCATACCATACCATACCATACCATACAATTAGAATGCAGCACCATTAATTAGAATGGGGTACCGAAACCAGTGTCCGTTTAACATCTATTTTCAGTGTACCTAAATATGCTTCTACTGGTCAGTAGGTTATGTTTCCAGGTAGATTTTAAGACCGAGCTCTCTTGCGGTGTGCTATCTCCGCGTATTCGCATGATTTCGCCCCACTTGAGTTTATACAAGTCATGTTGCCTCTAATCGATGAAAACCTTGCTTTGAATTCGCTTCGTGAGTTTAATTAAGCCAGTTCAGATTTGTCAGTGGCTTCAGTGTTGGCAAGCACTGCGAGCGACCTTCCTACTGGGAGCTGCAGGAGCACACGATTCATCGCAGAGAACGATTCTTTATTTTTCTCGTACGCTGTCTTTTTTTTTTTTTCTCAGCATCGATATTTACTAAACAATGAGAGGAGGAGAAGTACACTATGTTTTGCCTCTGAATAGCTTGCCTCGTTTATACTTCTTAGCCTGCTCATATACCCCGGTCACAGCGGTTAAGCGGCTCCTTTCCTTCCGTTTCATCTCGTCCTGATCTTCGTTCGGGTGCTCTTAATCCGTGTCAGCTTCGTGCGCGGCCGTTGCGCCCCGTTAGCATTCCGCCATCTCCAGAAACGCCTTGAGACGACGCCTGCGCGACCCGTGTCTTCGTGGCCGGTCACCGCCGCGTGGTCCGAGTCGCCCTCTCCTGCGGCACGTGGTCGGCCGAGTGGGAGATCCGGCTCGAAATAGCCCCGCTTGCGCAAATAAACGGGCCACGCTGCCTAGCGGCGGAAATGCAGAGCGAGCGAGCGCGGCCTCATCCCGTTGCCGTGCCGCTGCCAGCTCTCGAGTATTGATCCCGTCTTCTGGGTGTCCTGGTATCGCTCACTTTTCGCTGACATCAGGAGCCGATAGATGTGATGTTCTGCTATCTCGGAAGCACGCGCCGAGTGGAACGCCCCCCGTCCGTCTCGACGCCACCTAATCGCCATTTTTTCTTTCTCCTCGTTCCCGCTCTGCTCGGTTAGCGTTTCCTTTCGACCCGGAAATGACGTATACAAATATTCGCGATGTGTCGTGCTACCCCGCCGGGGTGGTGCAGTGGTAAGACGCCCGACTACTGTGCCGGAGTACCCGGGTTCGATCCCGGCCTCGGCGGCTGCGTTTCGATGGAGGCGAAACGGAGCGGCGTCCGTGTGCTGTACGATGTCAGTGCACGTTAAAGATCCCCAGGTGGTCGAAATTTCCGGAGTCCTCCACTACGGCGTCTCTCATAGCCTTAGTCGCTTTGGGACGTTAAACCCCACAAACCAAACCAAACCATCTCACAGCGAGTCCCGGTTCGCATTCGCGGACCGCGAAGGAGGCACATGGGCAAGCCATCGGACTTTTTAACTCTTCCTTGCATTCCTCCACCAGCTTCATCTTTCTGCATGTTCGGCGTGCAGCTGTTCGTTTTCTTTTTTTTTTTGTTCGTATTTTTTTAAATAGATTTACTATTGTAGTTATTTGTTGGTTACTAGCATTACTATCTCAATAGCAATACTAGCACCAGCCAAGGATTCAAAAGGAAAGTCCCAACGTTTCGAGACCAATTCGGTGACATATATGTCAACTACAGAGATACGCCACGAAAGTGTGTAAGATTGGGTACAGTATGATCATGCGTTCAACTTTAAATGAAGAAACGAAAAGCCCACCGCGGCCGCTTTTGGGTGGTGGTGAAATGGCGTGAACTGTGTGATGTCAGTGCTCATCCAAGAATCCTGGGTATGTCCAATATCTCTGCAGCTCTCTTTATGGCTTCCCCAAAGCCTGGATTTATTTTAAGAAGTTGAATCTTGTGAACGATGCAGGCAAAAGCAACCGCCAAAAAAAAAAAAAACGAAAGAAAAAGAACAGTGAATCCTGTTAGGCAGCTTTAGGAGGGGTAGCTTGGCCCAGACCTAACTGTATTCTGAAAGTGAACGCCAACGTCATTATATATAGCCTTTTCCACCGCCACTTTCCCTCTTCGAGAATATATGCTAAGTATAAGTAAAAGGTCTACTCCATATGCGGGCTTGAATATCCATGTTTGTGTTCGGTGCCTCAGACGTTCTGTTTGTAGAATGACATCAACGTCCGTTTCAAATGAGGCTACTCAGTGCAGCGTGGTCCCTTGTATTGTTTTCTTCCAGGTATGATCTCTGTTCGAGTGGGGTGAGAACGTCTCAGGGATGCTTTGGTATCTCAGAGTGGACGCCTTAGCGCCCTCATCCGTTTTTGCGCAGAAACTGAAACACATGAGTAGCTACTCGCAGAGTTTGTAGCCTGCTCAAGCCAAAAGTAAAAACGCAAATAGCAGTTTCATAGAGTAATGGAGGGTGATTCCGCGTACTTAAGAAGCCCCCACAGCCCACAAATGCAGTCTCTGTAGTAGCGAGGGGAATATGGACAGTCGTAGATACGTAGCCTGTGGCGGTCATGGCACAGAAGCCGCTGTTCAGTTGCTGAATACGTTACCGGCAAACAAAGTAGTACGCAACTCTGTTGAAAGGCGCAAATCTGATCTTTCAGTAAATGCCCCGCCGGTGTGACGTAGTAGTTAGGGCGCTTGACTAGTGTGCCCAAGAATGCGGGATCGAATCCCGGCCTCGGTGGCCGCTTTTCGGTGGAGGCAAAAAGCGAGATGCCCGTGTGCTGTGCAATATCACCGCACGTTAAAGAGCCCCAGTGGGACAAAATTTCCGGAGTCCTCCACTACGGCGTCTTTCATAGCCTGAGTCTCTTAGGGATGGAAAACCCGTCAAACGAAACCAAACCATTTTTTCGGTAAATGTGAGTAGCTGCCCATAAAATCACCACTCCGTATTTCTTGCCAGCAGCTTGTCTCTAATCAGAGCAATTGTGGTAATTTATTGAGTATTTAGCGCAGAAAGTTACTCTGAAAGTAAAATGTCGCCCTATTACAGGCGCCACCAGACAGGGCTTCTTGTTGCTCTTGTGCGCTGACAACCAATGGACTTCTCGTACCATTGAATGTCAGGATGAAGAGCTCCAGATGCGCCTGTGTTGTCGCAGAGTCGACATTTTACGAATTCTGGAGCTGGTACTTGGCTGGTGATATTCGAACGGATACTTTATTCTCCATTCAGACTCTGGCTTCAGGTCAGTTCGAATTTCGGTTATTTAAATTAGAATCCTTGCGGGGATGCTGGACTTGGCTAACTTAAAAATGCGCCTTTTGCAAACTCCGTCTCTTTTTCGTGAAACTTCATTTCTCTTCCCACGTTAAGTATTACACTTCTCACTTTGCACTCTTACGGTACCCTAGAACAGACACGCATGCACGCGCCCGCGCGCAAGAGAGATTCTTCGTCAGTCAGTAAGTTCTACGAAATTACAAAAGCGCGAGTCAGTCTTGTCGTAAGCTGCTATCTGGCGCTGCGCCCTTTTAGGCGCGAAAAGAAAAAGGACGGTGCGGCTTGCTTCCGGCAGTTCGCGTGCTCACGCCGATTGTAGCGTGTCGTAACCAAAGCTAGCGTCGCCGACCGCGCACCCGGAGAGGAGTGATAAAAGCGGCCTGCGCTGGCGACGCTCGACGCGCGTGGCCAACGCCCGTGGCCGGCGCCCCCGTCGGCATTGCAGGCGGTGGGGCTCGATGAAAGCACTTTGCTTCTATCGCCTGCACAAACATATTTAGTTTGGTCAAATAGTTTTAGTGTGATCGCATCACGGGGCCCATATTTTGAGATCGTACGCATTCGATGTTTGGAATCCGAACTGCGAACTCTGTAAAACAGCACCGAGGAACAGTACAAGGAACAGTGTGTACAATATCACTCCAATGTAGCAACATGCCGCTTGTAGTGCCAGTGATACGTTAAGGTATTACGGTGGGCATATAACGCACGCGTTGTTGAGAATGCGATTTTTACTTTGCAACATCATATAAAGGGATAGATAATGAGAAGCGGTTTTGGGGAAAACGAAGGCGCGGTGTCCAAGTTCTCGCTGAGAATGCTATCCACGCTCTGGGGAAAGGCAAGAGTTGTAGTCCAAGAAGAAAAAGAGAAGGGATTACGGTAGCTCGGTCGACAAAATGAACTACAGGACCGCCTCAGAAATACGGCAAAATATGTTTAACATGCGGTGGCATCGCCCACCACGCACGGAAAGGCGGAAAAGTGTTCTCGGAAAAAAGGCGCCGTAACTGCCTTACTGGGTGTTAAAAAAAGACAGAGTGCAAAGTTGGTTTGCCGATACAGAAAGCTTGTTGTAGATGTTTGTGCGAATTTGGACATAGCTTGCACGGGACCAGCCATCTTCGCTTGCACTGAGAGGAAATAAAGCCGCTTTTTTGGTACGGAGTCGTTCAGAATTCGGGGCTGCTTAGGCTCGCATAGCCACAGCTGGTTAGCGCTGCCGCTCAATATCACGCCCTTTCTCCTTCTCTGTGCATCTTCATCCGATATTTTTCAGCGTAGCGTGTGTACACCTGCGACGTCAAGTCTTTACTAAATGATAGTCAGCGCGTGCAACCGAATCATTGAATTGGAACACGCATTGCCTCTCACGCGTCATGATGTCAGTTATTCATAGATATGAGCGACTTGGCGCTCGTGGGCGCTGATTCTCGATGCCGCCTCAACGCCGGTTCAAATTTGAGATTCCTTCTAGCGTGTAAATACAGCTGCTATCATCTTCGTTTAGAGCGATTCGCTTCCAAGAGAGCACGCCGACAGTTTGCACATCCAGGTCAACGCTCACTCATAGAGAAACATACGAGCATGTTCATCAGTATGTTTGTTTCTCTGTTGGCTCACTCGTGTTCCAGGGCACGCCAGGCCCTTATGTACGCCATGGTTAAGACTAGTGCTTCTCGCAAAGTTTATCGACCCTGTCCGCTGCTGTGTGTGTGCCCTTCCCGTTCGTCGCGTGCTGTGCCGAGTACTTTGAGACGGCTGCCAATTGCACTGCGAAAAGCACCCCACGCTTCTCGCGTGAAAGCGCACAGTGCCTCTCCTCGATGCCACCCCGGCCCGCGGGAACAACAGGCACCGCATCCGCGTGTCCGGCAACCTGTGGACGAGGACGCATCGCAGGCGCCCTTTTCCGGGCTGGTGCGCGGTCCCCATGGCAACCGCCTCTGCCGTCGCGCGGCACGACAGCGTGCTTCGTCGCTGGGCGTCCTTTTATGAGCCGCGCGCTTCCCCACTCGGCGGAGAGACGGCGGGATCACGAGTCTCGGTTTTTTGCTGCTTGCGCGCCGATGCTGCTGCCCCAGCACTTAAAGCTACGCCGCCCGCTCCTCGCGCGTGTCTGCTTGGCGTGTTTTCCTTTCCGCTGCTCTGCCGTTTTTGGGGCGGCCGAGATAATCCCCCGGTTCTCGCTTCCGACATGCACGCTTGTCCCAGTCCGCCCGATGTAAGGCGCTTTAACGCCCTGCGAAAGCACATCAATCGTGCCCCGCATCGGCGTTTTTTCCGCCCCGCGTTTGTGAAACCCTTTACAAGTGCGATCCGTCTAACGAGGCTTTCGTGCTGATAGCATTTCCACTCTGGGGTCTTCATTTTATTTCATTTTTTTCTGGCCAGTGTGGGTTGTAGCGCGGCGACAGCCGCGCGCTTGCTTGACGCAGTGCCATCTTCAAGATGCTCAACGCATTGTCCGTTTTTTTTTTCGTTTTTTTTTTTTTTGGACGCGAAATGCAATCGAAGATGTGCGCATTATAATGTAGCAGGCGCTGAAAGCAAACGTTGTGTCCGGTTTGGGCTCCAAATAAACATGTAAATTCTGCCCTTAATATCGCCACGTATAAACGTGCTTCTCTTTCCTTATCGTCCATTTGTACTGCTTCTAACACAGTGAAGACTTGTCCAAAAAATAAACAAATCTACAGACGTGGCCCCCTTGAGAATATACCCATACTGCGCCTCGCCGCTAACATCAGTGTATCAGAAAGGAGCAACAAAGAAGCATCAGGCGTCACAGAGGACTAACTGTTTGGCCGGACAGCCTGCTCGGGACTGTTAGCCACAGTCCCACCATTCCTGACTCAGAGCGCGCAGTGTGCAGCGTCCCGCCGAATCATACCGCGTCATAATAGCGTGTCGCTGTCACAAACCCCCGCCTTTATGGCCAGCATAGGCGCGGGATGCCCTTTACCGTTATCCGCCGTCCCTTTATGAGATTTGAGGACAAACGTTAGGCTGGTCAACTCGTAAAGTACCGGTGCAGACAAAAGTAAACGGAGCACGTTATTTCCTTCTAAAGTTTTTCACGCGTTCTGTAATTAAATCTGGCAGTCTTGGCATGTACATGCCGATGGAAGGCACCAGTGCACTTTCACTAGGACAAATAATATTTTCATATTTCCAACACAGAAGACGCGATTGCAATTTCAACAAAAAACTGTGCTCTGTTTACTTATATCCGCACCTGCACATGTGTCGGTGTGTGATTGAGGAATACGTTCACGAAACTCACTTTATTTTTACAAACAATTGGATATTTATAGCTAGTAATCCAAATTACACTGCATAATAACCGAACAAAAAAAGCGATGCCACGACACGGCAGTGATAAAAGACGACTCGGTAACTGACAAGAGAGAACACCGATAATGAACAAACACTGCGATAAAAAAAAACAGGACTATATAAAAATCAAAGCAGGTATACCAAATACAGTAAGTAGGGGCAAGAGTTACGCAGAAAACACAGCGTGAAATACTACGCCAGATCAAGGTTTAAGCAAAGGCAAAAACAATATCCAATTAACCGACAGTCTGTGGCAAAAAGGACTTCTCATGGCTTTCTTGTTCGATGAGGCTTCGTAGTCACAGAGTTGATCGCTAGCGGCGGCAGTACAAGATTAAGAAGAAACAGTAGTTGATAGCGGGCTCGGTGGAAAAGAATAGCTTCCCAGAGCGAGCGGCCGCCACAGTGGGCCGAGAGACTGCGGGCGTGCTACAGTCTGCCTTTTTATCCCCTCGGCTGGTTGCGCTACAGCCCATCGTCAAGGACGCGCGCTGGCCGGTCGCTGCCCCGAAGAGTCATGTCAAAGCATGCTCGGAGAAGCAGGGAGATCCCGTAACTACCGCTTCCCGTAACTTCCGCTCCATATGTGAGGCAGATTGTGACAGCCATACTTCGGCGGAACGCTAGAAAATAAAACAAATGGTAAGTTTTTAACGCGTTTCAACCATATAGGGCGTGAAAGCTTTTATGCACAGATCGAAATTGATGGGGCCGGTGACGTCCAGCATACAGCGCGAGTCTGCCCGCGGGGAAGTAATCTACGACGTTTCGTACCGACTTCTCGAGAGAAAATTTGTTGTCGCCACTCCGCTCCTGTGGTTTCTTTTTCATTCAAGCTGGACATTGGCAGCCAGCCACAACATTTCTGCTTGTGTTCGACCATGTGAAGTATACTCTGTCCGCGCTAAAGTGATCTGGAATTTAACCTGATTAGGCCAGTTATGCCGCGCGGAAGCGCTGTTTGAATTACCCTCACCAAGACACGCGGACTTTGACGTCACGATCTGACGGGCCAATCGGAAGTAAGGCACACACTATCCAACGCCGCTGTTCTGCTCTGGCGTCCGTATGAGTGCTTTCACACCAATAACAAATCCGCGCACTCGCTGCGAAGGTTTGTCATCAAGAGCTGTTTTGGCCTCGGTGCTGGCGGCATGCACGAGGTTGGGATGGGGGCGGAATGCGTGCCGCTCTCGCAATGCCGCGCAGCCTGGAGTGGTTCACATCTCCTTCTCCGTCCAAGCGCGCAGAAGGCGGCGTGGGCGGTGCACAAGGCGCTCCGTTTATCTCCGCAGCGGCCGGCCGATGACCCGGCGGGTCTCTGCTCGCACCGCTCTCATGGCCCCGGATGACCGGTCGGCCGCTACCCTGCCTTCCCGCGAGTGATGTGGGCCACGCTGAGCGACCGCGCACAGGATGTGCGGCTTATACAGGTGCACATACAGGAACACTAGTGTAGGCTAGCGGCGTTCTCCTTGCGGAGCGCTGGCGACTTAAACACAGCCGACAAATGACGTTTTTGCACTATACGAGGCCCAAACTTGGCGAGCGTCTGGTGGCGCAGTGGTTACGGCGCTCGACTACTGTTCCCAAGGACGCGGGATCGAATCCCGGCCTCGGCGGCAGCTTTTCGATGGAGGCGAAAAGCAAGGCGCCCGTGTGCTGTGCGATGTCAGTGCACGTTAAAGAACCCCAGGTGGTCGAAATTTCCGGAGTCCTCCACTACGGCGTCTCTCATAGCCTGAGTTGCTTTGGGACGTTAAACCCCACAAACCAAACCAAACCGTCTCTTTTCAAGTGTTCGTGACGTGTATGTTTTGCAGTAGAGCGCAGCCCTTAGTGCTTCTTCGTGGTAGGCCTATTTAAGACTAGCACTGCGCTATTAAGGAGCTCTAATACAATGGCAGAGCGGTGAACGCTTGGGTATCTAAAAACCGGATTCATCTTTACTTTTATGCCTCTCTTTAAGTGGGACAATGAAAGGGTCGGTCGTGGCTTTGGACGAAAACTATATTCAAAAAGGTACTTGTCAGCCATATTTGGAAATTGCTCTTTGACTCGACGCAAACGAATTTCGTTTCGTATTGTCTTAGATTCTATGGACGATGACAAATGTTGGAATAATATTTGGCACGTGTAACCTTATGTAGCGTTTGCATCTTAACCAGAGAGCTTTAAGGGGCCTGTTGGGCATAAAGTCCTTCGTTGTCGTCGTTGTGAGCGAGAAATCTACGAATTAGCTCGGACAGGTGCTGGTAATTGGTCGGCAGGCTGCAGGATAACAAGAAAGAACACGTAATACGGAGGCGCTTCCAAATCGAGGAGTTCTTCTCAGATGGAAAAGTGAGGTGAGAATCAAACTTTCCATAGACCCTAGGGCGAGAAGAAGTACACACTAGTTATAGGTTGCTATGGCACGTTCCTACGGTTCGATTAAAGCCGGGCTTTATCGGTATCTGCGTCGAATGGTTTTCCAGATATATTTGGGCGGCGTACGAACGACTATACGCTAACCAGTATGTGTGAATTGACACAAATTGACACAAAGTTAGTGATTAAAAGAGTATCAGAGTGCGTGTACGCAAATGAGGACCCGCAGTCGGGAGCAGTTAATGCCCTCGAGGCGTACCAATTAAGGCAGTGCATAAAATACCCTCCTTTAACTCATTTCCTTTTAATTTGATCGAAATACGGGTAATGAAACTATAGGGTTTTTGAGTTTTCAAGAGCGCCTCCGCGTGCTGCATTATAGTTGAAGTAGGTTCCACAGCAGCATGTTTCGCACTCAGTTGCCTGGCTACGGTTTCCTTGGAGATTTGTGTCATATAACACGCTGCATGCGTTAAACTTCACTGTCAGCGCTGTGGTTTTCCAGCTTTCCATTCTTTCTTTTTCTTTTTTTTCCTGCTGATGGGCGGCGCTGAGGTACCATCAGGCCCATTTACTCACGTGCTGCGTTCGCCCTTACTTCAAATCAGTTACTGCGCACGCGCTAAAATTTAGCTTGGCAGACACTAGCAGCCGAACGCTGTTTTCTTGGAGAGCGAAAGAGCCAGTGTTCGAGGCTCTGGGGTTATTTTACAGCATCGTATGATACGATTGGTTATGGACATACGACAGTGACGTAGGGATGGGTAAACTCGACGAAAAACGAGGAGGCGGGAAGGGGGGGGGGGGGGGGGGGTGGTGAGGGGGGGGGGGGGGGGGGTGGGGGGGGGGGGAGGGGGCTTGTTATTGAAGAGAGGTACGATTACTGTCGTTTGTAACAGGAACTTTTAGACAGCGTAGAAGAGAAAGAGAACAGGAGAACAGGCTGGCTCTTTTATTGAAACGATCCCGCGCCCACTAACTCGGACCTGGGCGAGCACCAAAGAAAAAAGGCACCACACACGAAGGGGAAATAAACGCAGGCAGCGAACGGTCAAGCGCGAGTACTGTTTCGTGGCTCTCGCGTGTGCGTCAGGCCCTCTGATGCCTGGTGTCGCGTCAACTGTCGCTCTCTGTTGGGTTTCCTGTGCAGCCGCCCTCGTGTTCGTCTCGGCACGCGGGCAGACACGATGGCAGGAAGAGGGGCTGCCGCGAGGGTTCGCTCGAAAATTGCGGTAAATTGACGCCGCCGCCGCCAGCAAGAGATGCTTGGGGGCGATTTCTTGGGGAAACAGCGTCGTCTTCGCGGGCGCGCGCTGCCCTCCTGCTGAATAATGCGCCGGCGCTCAGATTGAAATTTTATGCGGCTGCGGTGGCAGCGAGGACCCCGCAGTGGTGTCCGCACGCCGCGTCTGCCGTTCCGCGCTACGCGAGAGGGGAGAGCGGGAAAGTCGCAAGTGGGGTGGTGGTTGCTCTATGCTTAAAAAGGCTACAGTCCCGAGCGTGAAATGAGTCTGGAGCTTTGGGAAGAATTTGATACTAGTGAGTGAATGCATGTTTATTTGGAGGGGATGGCTCTTACAAACTTGTAACTAAGAAACCGATATGAAAGGAATTAATTTCTCGAAATGAATAAAGAGGACTTTTTTTTTTTTTTAAATGGAAGTCAGCGTATTTTAATTGCCAGTGGCGGCATATTATAGCTACCAAGCTGCATTTGCGGCGAGCAAATTGATAGGCTGCGCCTCTTGAAGTATTGCCCCGAGAAAAAGACGCTAAGAGAAATTTATTGAATACTTTCTTGGTCGCAGTGAGATTCTATAACGGCGTATGAATAACAAAAGAAATTGGGAACAAAAAGGCATGAAATCTATAAAAACAGCAGGTCTGAACCTGGCGGGCTGACTCGGTTACCCTCTTCCAATTCGTGACATCGCACCATGTGCTAGGAAATAAGCTTCATTTAAATTTTTAGCTCCCACGCAAACACACAGTTCTATATGCGTTACCTGAAATTAAAAAATAACTATTTAACTACAACTAAAAGTTAGTAACGAGTTTCTGCACTAGAAGAAAAGAACGCGCTGCTCCCCGAAGGAAACAAAAGTAAATGCGACGCGCTCAAGTAGTCAGCTGACGGAGTATAATATTCAGCGATGGAATTGTGACGCCGTTGTGTTTATATATATATATATATATATATATATATATATATATAAATATATAGTGCAGCAGGTAACGTCCATATCACGGTCCATATTTATGTTCATCAGAGCGTCTCCTGTCCTGAAAGTTGCTGCCGACATCGAAGTGGGAGGCATTTCGCGAGGTTTCTTAGGCCCATTTGTGCCTCTCCAACCACCGTTACTAAACCTTGCGTGACTTCTTCACCGGCGCCACCTAAACGAGAGAGTGTTCAGTACATTTTTATACCATGTGATAAAACCTTCCCCGAGAGTAGTTAGGCAGATTCGATTATTTTCATTAATTAGTGATTGCGCGTTGCTTATTATGTCTATGCATATAGCTTAGCTGCTCCAACATTTTTTTTTTTTTTTTACTCTTTTGTATGCTGGTTTTCTTTTGTTGATGTGTAGCGTTTGTACATCCCGCATTTTCATGATGGGCTTGGATGGGGAAAAAAATTATTCTGGACCGAGCTCAGGTTCGTGGCTCTACCCGGCGTCGATTTCAGCGGCGCCCGTTTCATGTTCTTCTGCGTTTGTTGCTGTTTCTAAGCTGCCTCTGCTGTGTCAGGCTTCATCAAACTCATTCGTCATGTGAGTTCAGGTATCCCCATTCAACGCAAATGTCTTTCGCGGCCCGATACAGGGGGGCTCCGAAGTCGTTGTCTGTGGTAGCCGACTGAACGAGCCGAGACTCAGCGCGGGGTGTCGGGTGTCGCGCACGCCGTATGCCGTATAACAGCGCGGGGACAATGCGTCCTGCTCCCACCGAAACCCACTCTCGTTGATTGAGCTGCCGAGCGCGCGCAAAGGAATGCGCGCCGCGTATACGGGCTCAGTTGGTGGCCGCCGGCTCAGGACCATCCATCTCCCGAGTCCGCCACCGTCGCGTCCAGGAGGCAGAGTGGGAAGAAGTGCGCGCCGATAGGTGCACGATATATCACCGAAGGGGCCGCTATCGCTTACGGGGGAAGGGTCCCCTTGTTTGCGCCGACGGTGGTTACCGTGCCGTTAGCGCCGAGGCTGGGCTTCCGGAGAAGACGCGCCGTGCTCCCGACGCTTCGGGGAAAGAGCTCGTCCCGCCACAGCTTTCACCTGGGTGCCCGAGGAAAGGATCCCTGGCACTCGCGCGAAGGAGACAGGGGAGGGCAAAACCCGCGCGCACCTGAGCTCGGCGGGCTTTTTCTCATACGAGCAGCGGCTTCGATCCTTGGAGCGCGCCAAAGTCCCCCGGCAATCGAGAGATGGACTCGTAGATAGACGCCTGCGCGGGACCCACGCCCGCGTCTCAGAACCATTCATCCGGGGGCGTCATTTTTCTTGCCCGCACACCGCGTATAGGATAGCCCCGCTTTTTTCCTTTCTTTCGCGGCGTCAGCAACAGCTTCGCCTCTCTCTTTCCCTGGCCCACGCGGGCGGATGTCCCGCATGGTGGCTCTATTCCCCGGCCCTCGTTAAAAGTTTTAAGCCCGCGGCTTTTCTTCGGATGATGAGGCCGCGCCCTGTCTACCGTGCCGCTGCTCCGCGGTTCCTTTGCCTTCCTTTCTCTGGCGGCGGCCAATTTGGCTCCGCGGCCTAGCGCGCGCGCTGCTTTCTGAATGCCCCGGCGAAACCGAGCAGCGTCCTCTCGGACTCCCTCGGCTGCTCTGCTCATTTCCGTCCTCGGGCAGAGCAAGGAAACCTGCGCAGTCAACCGAGCGCCGAGAATTCGAGCGCGAAGGAAGAACCGCGCGTTCCGCCGGACCCAGCGCCGTCCGAAGCTGATCTTGAGTGCGACCAGGGAGACGGGCTCTTTTACTTCTCTGTCTCTTTCTTCTTTTATTAGTTGTTTTTATTTTTGACGATAAATAGCCTCTTTTCTTCCCGTTTGCAACGCACTCCGTTCAGCCTATTAAATGCTGGCCGCTGTCAGCTGCGTTAAACGTGTTGCGCGTGTGATAGTGTAAGTATTTATCCTATAGTTCACAATATCTGTGCTTCACTGGAGTCCTGTACACCGTTGTAAACTAAATCAAAACGAAACTAGAAGCAGAGCCGTGAACTTAAAGGAGTTCGAAAGGTTGGAGTTTGCGAAGTCATATGAAAAATAATGGTGCGCAATATTCTTTATTTCACAATAAAGATTGTATTGTATTGTATTGTATTGTATTGTATTGTATTGTATTGTATTGTATTGTATTGTATTGTATTGTATTGTATTGTATTGTATTGTATTGTAAAATGGTAAAAGAGACACATCGGTCAATTTAACCGCTCTCATCGATAATGTGGAAGATGCTTACGTCATTGATGTCAGTCAAATGCTTATGACACGATTTGGTGCGAACGACTCAATATAAAATTTACACTGTAATAATAATAATAATAATAATAATAATAATAATAATAATAATAAT
>JAJIZL010125297.1:49464-69604 GCA_023969395.1 Amblyomma maculatum
CACAAGGCGCTGCCTTTCCTTCCTTAGGGTGTATCGCCGGTGTTGCTCTGTCCAAGTACCTTGTGTTTTCCAGCAGCACTCCGCGTTTATGAGGGAAAGTTACCTTTGCAGTAGAGACGTGAGGTGCTCGCAGCTTATTTATGCGCTTACGTCGCGCGTATACTGAAGGGTCGATATGTTATATTACCAAGGGTCCAACATCCCGAGTCCGTGCCTTGGGCGTCACAACTGAGAGGGTCTGGTTTAATGTTGGCCTCCTGAGCTTATTTAACGCGCACTTGCATCGCATATTACACGATCAGTTTTGCACTTCGCCTCTTGGGGAATGTTACGACCGCGGCTCGGATTTGATCTCGCGACCTTCAGTCAACAGCCGGAAGCCATCGCCACCGAGTGTCTAGAGCGGGTGTATATGGAATGAAACATGGCTATTTGAACGGTGGAAATGTGTACCTTCTTAATTTGCATGCCTTTAAAAGGGCACATTGAAAAAGTTTACGTAATGATGTTTTTGAGGCTATATGCAGGTTAGTCAACTCTTAGTATAGACATGCTCTTAGATGGTCATTCTCTTTAGAGCGCCATTGCGTCTGTTGCGGCTGCAAATCGAAGCAGCAAAATGGCGTAAAGAGCGAACTGGATGTGGTGCACGGTGCTTTGAGAAGAGTGACCGCATGCTTGTGTGTTCGCACTAAGAGTGGCCGGCCCTGTACAGCGTTTTGCCCAATCTGTAAACGAAAACAGCGTAGAATTGTATAGGCATTTGAAATCACAGAATTCTCACGTGCTTTAATTTTAAAATCAAGGTAGAACAAAATACGCGTAGGCAGAGTAAAGGCCCCGTCGCAGTAGTTTAGTGATTAAGCGCTCGACTGCTGATCCCAGCTACGCAGATTAGACCCAACGCTGTGGTGACCAGGTTTCTAAGGAGGCGTGCTCTGCGATGTCAGTTCACGTTAACAAACCTCAGGTGGTTGAAGTTATCCGCTGCCCTCTAGTACGGATTCCCCCATAGCCGAAGTAATTCGGGGCCTAAACGCAATGTTCCAGTCTACCCTGCCAAGTGCACTAAACGAGGCTAATAGGTATGCGCGTCAATGGACGAGTGACTTACAAAACGTAATGCGTATATTTAAGCGGAGGACCCGTTATCGGTGCCTAAACTAGAACCTTTTACATACCTTTTAAGAATGGTCTCAGAGTAAAGCATTCCGCTACGAGCATTTGTCACATGGTGTTGTCTTGAGCTTTTGCTTCTGGTTTTGCTCGTAGGAAGCGTAAATACACAGCAAGCGAGTTATGAACAAAGTAAGGAGTTTGCGTTAAAAGGTAAAAAAAAAAAAAAAAAAGATAAAGGTGATTCAGCTTGGGGCCAATCAGGAGTCATCTGAACTAGATGGCGAGTCTTGGTTTCGCATGGTTGATCTCGATGTTTGATAGTTTTGCTTGATTTGAACTGGCTTATCTTGGTTCACATATAACACGTGTGCTGATGAAGTTATCGGGACCAATATAGATAGAAAGTCCCGACACAACGAAGCCTTACGAACGGGTCCGCAAGCCTAGTCAAGCTTGTTTGACTTAAGTTCAAGTGCCTCTTTGGTTTCCATATTCATCTGAAAAGTGCTGCTTAAGTCGGCAGCTCCTGCCAATAAGGCCATGCCACGATGTCTCGTGATGTCACAGAATCCGACGACAAATCAGCGCCCAGCCATGCCACCTGCCAACCGCCACCTGCCAGAGGCATGATCCGGAGAACGGACCGGATAGAGACAAGCGATGGCTTTCCAACAGGGTGTAAGTCCTAAAAGTCTGCGTACCCTTAAAGTTAGCTCACCGGGCGTTAGATGGCTTATGCGCTGTTTCTGTTTGTTAGATTTCTGTACGCACGCCGAAGTAGGCACTGTAAACTCGGGGCGTCATACCTGCCCATGCCGACGTTACTCTGAGCCCCACCAAGGGCGCTGAGCCAGTTTGGCCACTGCATCGCGGGCACGGGAAGCCCAGGCGTTTGCTACCGTTGCCAGATAAGAGGAGGACGTGGCACTCGAAAGTGCCGCGTCCCAGGATCACACACAATGCTTTGAACAGCCCGAGCCCTTCGCACCAGAATGCAACCTCTGCCACACTTTGCCTTTCATGTATTTAATTGTTAACTGCGCATAATTTGCGAGGCGCGCTTGTAAGCATCTTACTCTCACGTGACTGCTGCTATCCCCCTGCCTCCTTCCGTCACTGCTCGTATACGACTGTCCTGTAAAGGCGGTTCCCTGAAAGAAAAGAGAACAGATGGGTGTTGGCTTGCGTGTGAAAAGTGCACGTCGGCACGTTGTGGCAATTAGGTAACCAGGCAGTTTGCACATCGACAGGCTCCTTTTCTCCCTCTGCTCGCTTATCTTTGTTCTGCAGACGATGCCGCTGCTACAGTCGAAGGAAACGTGCCACGCCTGCCTTTCGGCAGCTACTCTCCGCTGTATTGCCGTCACGTAACCTAGAAGTCACGAACGGGAGGGAGACGACAGGCGGAACAGACATTCACGTAAAGTGAAACAGAACAAGACCGAATCACATGGCCGATAAGGAACTGCTCCCGCTTTTGAATAAAGGTGTTTTGGCGAACGATTAGGCGCGCAGATCATGCGCATTTTGCATTTAGCGCGCAAATATGAGTTGATAGATGAATATCGCTTTGTTGCGTTCTTGCGCTGTTCGCCTTCCCGCAAGAATGCTGTTTAGTCTCGTGGTGGTCGTTGATATATCTGGAGAACGTCGGAGTCTTCTATCCCGCCGGTCGAATCTCAGCCGCCCTCCTCCTCCACAGGCGGTCTCGAGATGCCGTACTCCTCTCCTCCGTGGCCACTGAAACCTCGTTGGCCCCGGGTGCCCTGCTAAATGGCTTACTGGGGGAAGCGATGCCGCCGAGAACGCGTTTCTGCGCGCCCTACTCCCTGCTGCCCGGAATAACGTCGCTGGGCTGGCCTTCCTCCGCGAGCTGAGTTCGCGGTATCTGTCACATCGTGCGACCGAAGCTCGGCGTCTGTCGCCATCAGCGTCACTCGCTGTCCGGAGCTGAGGGCAGCGTGCTTGCCAAATCTGCCGGCTGCGTCTTTCTAGCGGAGGCAGCGGAACGGACAACTGGCCATATCGTTCTGCCGTTCTGTTTCCCACATGGGGCGGCCCGCGAGAAGCTCGTGGGCCAGCAATAAAATGGAAGAACTGCGTTCGCCGGTTTTGTACTTCACGCATAAACGCACACATGAATGAGGCGTGCCAAAAAAAAAAAAAAAAGTAAACTTGTATACAAGTTTGCTTTTTTTTTTTTTTATTCTATAGTCTTTTTTTATAGTTTTTTTATAGCCTATGTTTTTATAGTCTATAGACTTTAACATGGATGTATAGAGGGTAGAAATAAGCAGTTGCTGGTCACGCAGTGTAGTATAAAATGCGGAGCCTATGAACAGTGGACGCAGAAGAGAATTGGAAGTAACATTGGAACAAAGCCCTGCGTTATAATACTTTACTTGTACGACTTCTGCATGTTTCTTTTTTTTTTTTAGTGAAAACAGAGGTTCAAGACTATGGCTTAACTGCTAGCTGTACTTGAACTCAAGAAAGCAGGCAGAGCCGATTAAGTGTCGTGTAGTTAAGCTTGGGATTAAATACATGTACACCGTCGTGTTCTTTAGCGGTTAACGTGACGACATATCCACACTTCAGTGTTGTGTATTTTAATCGTTTGCTACGAGTAGGTGACTGAAAGCAGTAGGTATAATGTGACAGTTTATCTCTTTAGGGTCCCGCCTCCATACCGCAACTGTTAAGGGACAAGGCATGCGTCTACAAAATCCGACATCGACTTAGCGGGATCTGAAGCAACGGTACGTGATTCTGGTGTTAAGGCTGTCATCATTTTTCTTGTATCAGGTGTGCAGTTGTTCGGTGGCGTCAACAATAGGGTGATCTTCCCGAGGCGCCTCGACCCGTATAGTCTCATGCAATCGTGGTGCCGGCAGAGTGGCCTTTGTGCAATTCAGATTGCTGTATAGTTACGTGCGATAGCAATGCGGTCAAGTACCATCCAGATTTGTGCACCGTTAGGAGTTTTTCTTTTTCGTCCCCGCCTTGGTCTGGTCGACGGGCACAGTTTGAAAGGCAAACACGTTTCGGAAGGAAATGGGGGAAAGGGAAATGAAGCTCTGGCGTTGGCGGCGTTACCTGTAAAAACAAAACCAAAAAGTAGTGGCGCTGTAGTTCGCGCTGTGCCACTCATAGCTTTGCGCAAAGAGAAAGCGTTACTTGCGGCTGCTCATAGTCTGTTGAGGTGGAGAGATCCTCTGTGTACATGGTCATTTTATTCTTATTCCCTTGTCATTGATCTCCCTTTTTCTCTCGTTTTCTCTCTTTTGCTCTTATTGCGCACGGGTCGCTGCAAGCAAATATCACGGTATCGAACCATACCAGCAAATTTGGGCGCATGTTCGCTGCCAACATGCGGTAATATTTTTCGACGGGCTAAGGTCCTGAGATCGCGGGTCTGATGAGTCTTGATCCTTGAACTTTGGACGGCTTTGAGAATCCCGTCCTATTTATCCATGGTTATATGCGACGGACAGGAACGAGGAAGACAGGCAGTGATGAAAGAGGAGTATGGAGCGTCTGATCATGCGTCATACTACGTATTTCAGGCTTTCGAACGCTCTGCTGAGCTCCTTGAGACTGATTCTGCACACCTGCACGGCAGCGAGACATTCCTCAAATTCCTTTCAACTCGTTTTTCTCAAGCATGCGGTTAGATCGTTACGAGCAAATGTCGCATTTTCGCTCGATATTCTGCGCAAGAACTGCATCCCCACGGGCCTGTGAAGCGTGATGAAAACAACCTTAACTTTCGGCTTGTCTCCAATCGTCACGCGCGTTACACTCCATCCGCAGGGCCACGCATATAGTGTACTAGAATACTCTCCGTAACCACTCACGGGCCTGTGAAACGTGATGAAAACAACCTTAACTTTCAGTTTGTCCCGAACCGTCACGCGCGTTACACTCTGTCCGCAGGGCGACGCATATACTCTCTGTAACCACGTACCGGCCTGTGGAGCGTGATGAAAACAACTTTAACTTTCGGCTTGTCCCGAATCGTCACGCGCGTTACACTTCATCCTTAGGGCCACGCAAATAGTGTAGAATATTCTCTGTAACCACGCACGGTGTGACGACAGTCGTCTTCTCGTCATTCCTTTCGACCCCACGAAAGACCACGTGAGGAACGCTGCGTGTTGCATGTTCGGGGCGACCCTCACAGAGCGCGTCCTGGCGCGGACGCCTGTTGTCGGAATGAAAAACTCCCCTTCTCTCCTCTTCCTTTTTTAATACCGGCGCGCGCACGCAGGAAGGGATCCTCTAATGATTCCGACGGGGCGCGCCACAAGCTCTTTGCGGAGAAGACCCGTCGAGCGCTGCATCCTCTCTCGGCGGCGCTCGAGCTCCATCGTCATCAACATCCGACGAGAGACACACACGCGTGCCTTAGGCCTCTGACGCATCGATCGTCGCACGCTCTCCCCCTTCCCCACCTGCCACGCTTTGCAGTCGCGCTGCGTTTATTCGCACATTTGCTTTCGCCTCCAGCTGTTCTTTGTTCGTTTTTCCGACTTCTCTCCCCTTGTCGGTCTCCTATTTCTTTCCCTTCCTGTTATTTTCGTTTTATTATGTGTTTTCGCGTACGTGTGCGCTCTGATTCCCGGGTGTCTCCCCAGGCGTCCGTGATGCTCTTCAGCCGCGCGGGGAGGGGGACAGTCGAGGCACGCGCCGACTCCCCAGTGCGCCGCCCGCCTCTCCGGCGCAGATACCGCATGCAAACCGTGGCTCAGCTAGGCGCGCGTCCACCCACCCGGAGAGCCGTGACTCATCAGCAGGCGTCGAGCACAAGAAGAGGAACGCTGCTGCTCTCCCCCTTCTTCCGCTGTCCGCATGATACGAGAACTCTGTCTCGCCATTCCTCCGAGAGCATCTTTCTCGGCCGATGTCTTTGCCCTTTCTATCCCTTAATCTTTTTTCTCAGTCTGGCGGGAGTAGACCATTTTTTTGTTCCCGTCGTCTGGGCCCCTCGGTGAAAGTACCGACGACGGTCCGGCACGGTGTCGGTGATGTTTCGACCCCGGGACGTGTTGTCGGCGCGCTTTGTCAGCTGGTCATCGCCGCGAAAGAGAGCCCGCTTTTTCCCGGCCTGGTACATCGGTCGTGACTCTGCTTCCTTTCACGATGTTGTGGGTTCCTCGCACTCTGTTGCGTCTGTTGGCTGAAGCGAGCTCTTCTACAAGCCAGCTGTATTCGTTTCCTCTCATTAGGAGGACGAAGGGGACTAGTTGGTGGGATCCACGGGAAAAGCAACACCCCAAACACGACCATGGTGGGTCAGGAAGACCGAGCTTCTGCTTAATCCAAAACTAGTGTCTTTCTTGGCCTATCTGTCCTCATTGTTTGCATTCTCGTCTACTTTTTTTCTTTTAAGTTTACAATACGCAGTTTACGTTTTTTTTTTTTTTTTTGGCATGTGTGTGCTTCAGTTTTCATTTTATTATAGAAGTTTGCGAATAATGAAGTTTTGGATACAAATCGAATTTGAATATGGGAAAAAAAATGTCTCGAATATCGAACCGAACAGCGAATATCCGATCATAAAAAAAATAGCAAACACTGCTCGTCTTGTTCATTTCACAATTCACATCACATTTTCAAATAACACTAAACTAAAGTTGAACAGAAGTCTATATCCTACTGTAAAATCCAGTGAAAGTTTTACAGCATTCCTTATACCAGTTTTTTTGTATAGAAACGGCCTGAATGAAACCGGGTGCAGCTGTCATATTGGTGTTGAACACAGTAAGTATTCGCTAATTTGTATTTTAAAGACGAAAAGTAGATTGAGCTCACGAAAGCTTGAATTATCGAATGGGTCTAAGAAAACTGCCGAAAATCGATTGCATTACAACAGTTTTAAGTGATGAACACCTGCATGATGGTTATCTGCATTGGAGGTGAAACAGAAGTAAGAACCACGTTTCTTCTCGGTTGCGTCAAGTGCTTGCCTTTGCGCTGAGTGTCGGAAAGGTTCTCATAAATAAAAAGACTAGCGCAAATAACACAGACACAGACATAGGAGAAGACAGGACGAGCGCTAATCCTGTCTTCTCCTATGTCTGTGTCTTTGTTATTTGCGCTAGTCTTTTTATTTATGATGACTCACCAACTAGCCCAGCTTTCTGCTTTGGAAAGGTTCTCCTCTCAAAAGGGAAGTTCCCTCTGCACAGAACAGCCCCGTCACATTTTGAAGATGCTTCACTGTATGCTTTAGCTTCAAGTGTTGCGGTGAAGCGCACCGTGCGCAGTACGGTGAAACTACTGCGAATTCAGAAATGTTCGAGTAGTCCCTAATTTTAAGATATTCGTAAAAAAACTAAAGTATGTTCGATTCTTATTCGATATTTCGAGTATACCTCTAGTCTATTATGAAAATTTTCATTAATTAGTTTTCTTTTTAAATTGGCATATGGCATATGAGAATGTAAGCGGGCAATGACCTAGCCAGCTGTGAGAAGGGAGGTCTATTTTAGAGCATGTTCCGAAATTGTCTTATATGGTAAAGGTGCTGAAGTTTCTCATATGATTTTAACGTGCTCGACCTGGGCAACTTGGACAGCAACAGTGTGCTTTCATGCCTCGTCCACGTCATGTGTCGGCCGTGTCGTGTGCTTTTAGCCATCCTCATAGAGCCGCCATGTAGCTTAAGCCGTGGCAAGCAATCTTCTGTGCGCACGTACGCGGTATTCTCCGTCTGACTTTTCGTCAGCCTCGAGATCGTTTCGTGAAATAGTGAGAAGAATAAATGCGTAGGTTAGCCACTGTCTGACAGGTGGCATCGGCCTACGGGGTGCCAACGAGGAGAACCTGCAGCAGGTCGGCGAGGATGCCATGGTCACCCTCGCAAAGAAGCTGTGCTCAAGCACAGCCAACCGTGAATAAATAGGCAGCAGGACACGTCATGTGCTCGTAGACTGGTCGCACTGTTCAGGCATGCCTAAACTAGGCTACGTTTTGAAGAATTCAACAGCTTCTAGTTTCTGTGGAGCAGTTTGGCCTGGTAAGCAAAATCAGGAAAAGTCGGAGCAATCCGAGAGCCCTCTTCAGCGAAGATATTTCATTTACATGTGATGTCGCTTGGTCCGCGAGATATCGTCACATTCCCTAGAAGCCCTATTCGTCTTATGGGCTTTGGTGGGTGCTAAACTGTAGGGATGCACATTTTAGTATGGAGTAATAGAGCGAATCTAATATGCCGAATTCTAGAGCAGCACCTTACAGTTTGGTAAATGCTGGTGTGCGGGATGCAGTTCTTAGTGTGTGGAATTTGATCGCCTATGTTTGCCCGAAGGCTTGTAAACCTAAATTTCTGGACCTTTAACCTGTTCATGTGCGGGTGCCTTGCTGTGTGTTTTGGGTTGAACCTTGTATCACGTTAGTTGCGTAGTTAGGCTGAGCGTGGAAAAGAGACTTTTTGTTTGTTTGTTTGTTTGTTTGTTTTCTATTAGCGATGTTCGCTGTTCATTCCTGTTTAACCGTGCGTGAAAAAACTCTCCGTGGCGCTTCATAATATTTCTATGACGTTGTGCTACCGAGAAAGAGAAGAAAGTGGCATTTTTATGGAAAATCAGAAAATATGCGAACGTATAGTGACGGATAAACATTTTCGGGATACATGTTTGCAGGAAAAAAAAGTTTTGCGTGGCCTTGTTTACTAAGTCAGTTGGTACGCTTATTTGTTCATGCAGGTGGAGCTAGCATGTCGCCTCATAATTCCGTGCTTCTCGTCGGCCACATTTTAGTTAATATCGTAAACTTCTACCTATGACTTCACTCGTGACAATATCTATGAACTCGCAACTCGCGTTTGTACACGTGTACTGGTGGCGGCTTCGCTCGTTATCGTGACAAGCAGCCGCTGTGCGCTCACGCTCTGAAAACTGCAACTCTCTGTAGATGTCGCCACCGTCGAGACAATGCCGCTGTCGCCCGACGTGGTGCGCTTATGCCAGCGGCGTCCCAAAAGAGGCTTCCTTCCTGACAGCCGTCGTCCCCGGTGGACGGGGACCGAATCGCGCGCGCTTTGATGGCCGGCCGAAGCGGACGGCAGTGGTGTTGTCCCGAGGGCACCGCCGCGCTCTCGTTCGCCTAAGAGCCAATCGATAGGCGCACAGCCGCGCCGGAGTGAGTGAGCGCGCGCCCCTATTAGCATAGCCGATAAACAGCGTCCTCGCGAAGCACACTTCCGGCCACCGGCTGCTGCTGCTCTCCCTAGAGGGGACCTGCTCACGGGACACCAGCCTCGCCGCCTGGACTACGCGTGCACCGATAGGAAATGAGCCCACAGCACGACAGCGCGTACAAATGTTGGGTTTGACACGCGGTCTCCATGCGCGTAGGCCTGCCTGGTAGCGTACAGAGAGGCTGCCTGGTTCACGTCCGGGTTATTTTGGTCACAAATAACCTGCGCTAACGGTTCCTACGAGTGTCCTGTCCGCAGTCTCAATAAAGAATGTGGGGCGCCCGGGCAGTATTCTCAAAATTGTGCGGCATATAACTTTGTGTAGCTTAACTTGCTATGTCCACATATAAGCCAGATTGAGCTTTTATAGGTATGGGCTAAAAATTTGTAGAAAACTAGCTGTGGTTTAGCTCTGGTTAAACCTGGATGGAAGCGGAAGCTTTTTTTGTCTGGCTACGCCAGTGGCCGAACTCAGCCTTTTAAAGGTGTGGCGCGAAAGCGTGCGCTACAAGCCCACATATAAACTCCCGCTTTAAACAAGTTGTATGGACGTGTCTCCGTGTCCTAGGGGTAATGTGAATGCAAAGTGTTCCGACAGGCTGATTCTGATATCACACTCCTATACGAAAAGAGCGACCCGAGTTGGCAGCTCCTGTCAAACGTAATGTCAAGCAACCCTACAGCCGGTTAGTGCTCGGCCATGTCAGCTATCGCCCATGCTCTTGGATGGGTTCGACGCTTGTGTACCAAGTGTGGAGCGAAAACTTTGTCTGCGGGCGACCGAGCGTTGCATCGAACATAACTAGCGTTCCCTTGAACGCATCAAAGTTTACCGGCGTTCTATGCAGAACCCACTTTCATGCCTGTTATGAATGTGCCTGCGTGCCGTGGGAGTAACGTGAATTCAAATGTCATGGCAGGCTGGTTCTAATGTCGCCCTCCCACATGAAAGGAGAGGCCCGAGTTGGCGCTCTTTCAGGCTACCTGACCGACACTGACGCTGAATGCTCGACTTAGCTGCCGTATAGTGAAAAAATTAGTGCATAAGAATTGTGTTAGCGTCTTCTGGCGCATATTAATGAAGTTGGTGCGATGGAAATGTTCCCTCCCATTCTCGGTTGGTGTCGTGGTACGTTCATGCTCTTGTACTTCTTTTTGGCAACAGCGAAGCATTGCTTTGCAACGGTCCACAGGAAGCAAACGCTAAACAAACTGAAATACCGTCCGTGGAAAGCCTGGAAGAACTGCGCTCTCGGGCAGGCCTCTCCGTTTCGGACGCGCCGCAGCTTTTGTTGTCGGCGGGCAGCGGCCGATGGACGCTGCGCAACGCCGGCAACGCCAAAATACGCCGCTTCAGAGGTTCTTGGCGGCATCCTCCCTAAATATAGGCTCCCTGCCGATCGTGCTCTGGCCCACGGCTCGGCAGCACGTGCTACCGGACGCAGCTGTGTGCTGCAGCTTGCAGTATAAGCGAAGCTCGCCGTAGGGGCCCCTCGGCGGTGCTGCTTGTGTATACGGTCGCTTTATCAACCACGGGGTAGTAATGTTTAGCGGCTATTTTCTGCGGGTGGGCGACAGCTTCCGTGGTTAACGGTGAAAACTGACGATCTGGGCAGCACGAAGTGAGGCTGCGCGTAATCGTTAAAGCCCGTAGATTCCGCGTTGTTTGGAGAAGGGAGAGGGATGTGCACTTGATGCTCGTGCCTGCCTCGGAAAGCAAGAGAAAAACATTTCGCAGACTCTCGTCCTTTCGACCAGGCATGCATGCATGCCGTATACCGTGTTCTTTATCCTTATCGCCACGATAAACCCGCGCAGCAGGGTATTCGTATAATTAACCGAAAGCGGGGTGGAATACCTTTACCGCCGCCCTTGGCTCTTGACGTCTATTCCCGCATTCCCGCATTCCAGTTTCTGTCATGAGTCGGGTAAGCTTCCGCGTACCTGCTACGGCGGCGTTTATATTTTTCGTACTGATTTTGACTTTCTCATCTCGCTCGTTCTGAAAAAAAAAAAAAAAAAAGGGGGGGGGGGGGGGGGAGTTTGTATGGGAACCGCACTTAGAGCGACGTACTTCCCAGCAGATCGTTACGCCGACCCTGCAAGATTTAGAATGACACGAGGAAATGGATTTACTGCATAGAGCCTGTTTTAAGATTGCAAAGAAAAAATATAGTAATTAGACAGAGAAGAGAGCTAATGAACGGTGCAGCTGAAGTCGCAGCAATAGCTTTGTTATTTCCGCTTTTTCCGTACATCAAGTTCAGTTGTGTTGAGCTCAGCAATGGCTCGTAGTTCCTTCGAAGGCGGAATGCAGTCTCCTCCACTTAGCGCCGATTACAGTGCTGGTTGTAAATTAATCCGGAGCCCTATATGCAACAAAGAGCCTCAGCCGAGTCGTCTCATTTGACGGATACATTTCATCAATTCCGAATGGGAGCAACACTCTCGACACCGTTCTATTCCACAGTTATTCTCTTTTCTTTCATCCCATCCCAGAGCAACATCGCCTACGAGGGGCGCCTTAGTAGATGACTCCGCTTCGCCCCCCTGGTGTTCTTTAAACGTGCGGTAAACGTTGCATTGCGGACTACATGGGAGCCTTGTGTTTCTCCGCCATCGAAACACGACTGCCGCGGCCGTTGCCGAACCCGCGTCCTGCGTCTTAGCAGCTAGGCGCCGAACCGCAGCATCATTAATGTCCTTTTCGCAGCTGTCCCGCCTTTATGTGAAGTAGCTGTTTTTGATGAGGCCTTTCCGCTTCAGTTTTTCATTAACGAATTTCTTTTTAAGCTCTTTCACCGTTGGACCCTCCTGCACATCCGTTCTGTCACTTCGAGTATGCGTTGGGGGATACTACTTTAATCTGAAGAAACTGTGTGCCTTTGTCTTTAGCGGCATCCGCTCGTAGTGCGATGGCTCTTGCGTAATTCTCACATCGCGGTTCGTACTTAATACGCTTTCTGAGAATTCTCTTTTAGCGTTATCGCACCTGTAGAAAAACAAAAAGCTTGTCATCATAACTTGGCGATTCTCTACGGCCGCCGCTCGCATAATGCGCTACAGCAGCTCAAACTCAAAGTCGCCGAACTTTCATACACACACACACACACACACAAAAAGTAGAACGAAATGATATGATTGGTGCAGAAACAAGGCGCGGCGCTTTCAACTGGTGCGCATCGCTTGTTGCACGCGATGCATCTCTGAGGAGCTTCTGCGCTGCTGCTCTAAACCGGCGCCTTCAGTGTTTGTAGGCAACAGGGCGGCGCTTTCCGAGGCAACAGGCCAGAGACGCGCATGTCTTCTCTGCCAGTACTGTGCTTTTTTTTTTTCTATATCTGTAGTGCAAGCGGTGCGCGCAAGAGCTCCCAGCGGTACGAAACCGGACGCTGGGAAGTTCGCATCTCGGCTATGTAAACCCGGCCTGTGAACCAAGTGTAGTAGCGGCTGTCGTGGGAGGAGAAGGAATATGAAGAATGAAAAAATAAAATAAAATAGAGGATCGCAGGGAGAGGCCTATTGTTTCCCGGAGTTTCCGGTCTGTTTTTATTTCTCTTTGGCTGTTGCCTCCTCGGCCCCAGTTCCGCCGAGTAGATTGATGGGGCGTTTTGGCGCAGACCCGGAAATATTCGCCAGGCTGGGCTGCTGCGGCTAGGGTCCCGGGCGAGCAGCAGGTTCCTGACGGCGTCGTTACCCAAGGGAGGCGGGCACGAGCGGAATATACTCTCTCGTATAACCGAGCAGCCTTCGTTGTGCTTCTGCGTATAAATTTATAGCCCACCTCCGACCAGAACACACTGTTCTTATTTTCCCGTTTTACGATAACTCGCTAAGCCATTCTGCTTCGACGTCTCGCTTTCTAAAATAATACCGGAGGCATTAGGGGTTGCCAGAAAGACGTGAAATCAGGACATGCGATATCCGACAGTACCCAACGTCACCGGCAGTGTGTCGGTCTTAGGTTGCGCAGTTTATTGCGTTATATGACTTATCCGTCGGGTTTCACATTTGTAGTGCGAATGCACTATTTCACGAGGTTTAACCGGGCTGTCAAGATGTGTGGTACAATACTGCGCCTTTCCTGTAAACAAATTACTAATGTAAGGTAGGTTATGTAAAAGAGGTAAATATTGGCGATGGTAATTAATAAAAATTCTAATAAAATAATAGTCCATGATAATTAGTGGGGTAATGGAATATAACGAAAACTAAAAATGGCAATTAAAAGTAAATAAAATAACATCTTGCTGCGCGCCATAGTTGCCTGCATAGGCGCACCACTGCTACGGCACGTCGGACCGCGCCAGTATGGGGAGTGAGCCGAGTCCTTGTACTGTCTCGGCCGAATATGTGCAATACGTGGCCTGAGTTAGAACGGGAGAGAAGACGCCGTAAACGTGAAAACGTTGCCTGATTTGTATATATCCTAGAGCGTAACCGAAACGAAACTTGGAGAAAAAAACTAAAAACAAATACGGACCATCAGCTGAACTTAGTTAAACCGTCTAACTCGGTTTAGTTGACACTCTGCAAATTTTGTTTTAATGTCTTTTAAAGACACCGCGATTTTGCGATATGTTCGCCAACAACGACGGGATGCTTTGCGAGTTCGCTGGCATCGCGCTTAAGTGTACGTTGCATACAAAATTCTTCAAGTTCTATGCAACCGTTTACAACGGTAAAAACGGCCCATTTCTGCTTTTATCGCATGTCAGGCTAGCACCGTTGTGAACTTAGGCGACGCTGCACAAGATCTGCAACTCAGTCGAGCTGAAATCGAAATGAATCTTTTAATAAATCGCTGCAGAAAGGCTTCTAATAAGCCGCTTGTCTTACTCCAGCTTTACCCGTTGCAACTGCTACCCAAGCAAGCAGTAAAAAAGAAGCCTCCGTCGTTCTCTTGGTTAGTACGTTTTAGTTCAGGGTTGACGTTGGGCCCAACCTTCCGCGTTCTACACGGTACGCTTGTGCATTTCCAATCTTCATTAGTGACGCTCCTACTTTGCCGGCTTCAAGAAAAGCAACCGTTTCTCTTTTCCCCCCTCTCTCGCTCTCTTTTATCCTTCTCTTCTTTAGAGTGTGCGTAAAAGTAGCGTAGGCTGGGGTTGAGCAAAGAGGAGGCCAGCCGCGGCTCCTGCAACGCGCCCTCTCCACCGGGGCCCACTAGGGGTGGCTCTCCAAGCAACCTCTTCTTTTGTAATAAATGCTTTCCGCCACCACTACCGGGGAGAAAGCCCTACTCGCTCGTCGGCTGCTGTGCAGCGCACATGGATGCTGTGCCGAATCGGCTTCGAGAAAGAGAGAGCTAAGCAGCGCGAGCGTTGTCACGGCTGTCCGTTTCAAGTTCCCTGCGTCTGACATACCTGGTTTATACAGTTCAACATGAACGAAGGCCGGCTTAATTTGTGCTGGACAGAGTTTATGCTACTAACGGCACTTTCTCTGCAGAGATAATTTAATTTGAGCGAAGTTTCGGTATAGCATCAATGCCAAAAGGTGATTTGCAGGTATAATGAATACTTTTGCGCGAACTAGTTATCATAACATAGGAGAATTCAAGTATGCGAGAACCACGGCTAAGCAAAATGTTCTGGTCGCATTCGTCGAAGATCGGGTTATATTTCTGACATCAGTTCGTATTCAGGAGCTAGGCCGCATGACGCAAGCGCATCGCTTAGCAGGCGAGCTCGCTTTTAGCATGACGGTACCGTGACGTGAACAAAGAATTTTGACGGCTATATAAATACGGAAAACCAGTGGAAATTAATAACAACAGAATATTTCTGAGCGAGAAACGCTCGCAGAAACAGCCCTCCAGTTGTTTCTGGTCATAGCTGTCGTGGGATGAGATTACTGTACCTCTACTCTTCCACAGCCTTTGCATACAACGAATATGTAATGAAAACAGACAAATGACCTGTTCAGATGGAACGGACAGCGGTCCTGTTTGCGCAAGTTTGGGAAGCTCGTAAACCTTACGACGTTAGGCCGCGACGAACCCCCGATGTCTGTACCGCCTGTTAGTCAGCGCACGATAAAGAGTGGACAACAACGCGAAGCCCTGTCGTAACGAGAAGCTCCATTGGGTTGCTTAACTCTGCGCGCACTGTCACACGCTGACCAGCACTGGTGGCGCTGCACCCTACAGCGCAGAGTGTGACGCGATGGAGAGGGGGAGGGTGCTCGTGGGACCCGGGCTGCCATTTGCATAATGGTGCCCGAGCACCGGCCTCGCCTTGGGGCGGCAAGAAGCCAACGGTCGTCGTCGTCGGGGCCAAATGTCGGATCGCTAAGCAGATTAGCCGCGTGCGAATTGTTGACGATGCGCAGCAAATGTTCCTCCTCGCCTGAAGAGCACTGCTTGCCTGGCTGACGCTTCTGCGGGAAAAGTGTGCGGGCCAGGGGTAAATGTAAGGTCCGACTGCGGAGAGGAGAAGAAAGCAGCTCTATACCTCGACGCGCCCTGCGAAGCGTAGGGCTTCCTTTCCTCGCCGAACCGAAGCGGCGCTGAGAAAACATACCCATAAGTATTAAGGGGCGGTAGTGTGTAACCTCACAGTGCGAATAACGCCGCTTGCACTGCGTGACAAGCGCGCGCGAGCGAATTTCATGCTCCGAGGCTGCTCCGCGACCCTTGGCCTCCTCACCGCCATTTTCTTCCTACTTCGTAGCGACTCTACTAGTACTGACAGTTCTCGTACTACGGGTCGCTTCTCTTTTCCTTTTCCTCGTTACAAAACTGGAACAATTTGACGGCCTTCCCTTGTTGCTCCTGTGCGCTTTTCCGAACGTAGCAGTGTGCAGCGCGTGGTCGCACGTAATTCTGGCGCCCCGCTTTCGTCCGCCGCGTTCAAACACGGTGCCACACAATGACTGTTTTCTTATCCTGCCCTTCCCAGCGGCACCGACTGCCGGCCGGGAGGCATCGCGTGACGGCGCGCATGCTCAAGCGATGCAGCGATCCAGCCGCGCAAGCTAACCGGGCTCAAACTCCTTGATTCTTTTTTGCATGTCTGTTCGCTGCTTTCTAAGAAATCCATATCGATCGCATTGTAGCATCTCTTTTGGACACTGTAACTCCACTCACAGCTCCTGATTGGTATATGTGAGGAATGTTCGGTACCTCGTACGCAGCGGCACAAGCTCCCAGCTTGATGCGTGGAACAATAGTAAAAAAAAAAGAAAAGAAAAAAAGGGGGAGGGGGAATTGTATTGTTGCCCGGTAGGGTCACAAACGGCTTGCTGCAAAGCGCTTACCTATGTGCACGCGCTTGTTTTGCTGCAAGAAGTCTCAACATAAACGAAACAGAAGCTAACAAGATAACCCTTGTATTCGTTTCAGAGCGCTCTAGTCTCAGGCAGCGGAGTAGTATAGGTGATCATCTGTGGCAGAAAAAGGCCAAAATCGCCGCCCTTAGCGCGATGCTATAGGGCGAGCATTGGGACGGGGAAAAAAAGGCGAACAGAAGGCATCGTTGTTTATTTGTAGATAGCCCGCATTCGCGACGGAAAACAAATCAGGCTGTCAGACAGGCGCCGCATCGGCGTGAGACGCCCCGATGTCACACGCACCGTGTACTCGGCTCACAGTTCGCAGTTTTGTAGGAGGCCGACAACAATGCGTGCCTGCCGGGACCAGCGTGTACACAGCCTGATCAAAACCGTGCAGCGGTGTGGAATCCAGGGCCGTCGTCACTAGAAAAGGGGCCGTATCTACAAAGATGCCGGCTTTTAACATGACAGTGTTAGCATGCAGGGTTAACGACCCGACGGTGAATTGTTGCGCCGTTCTGATACGAGCCAGAGACTTCGTTAATGCACGCCCTGCTTGCCCTACACGTGGTCGGTTGCCCTCTACACCACTGCACGTTTCTAGAGAGTAGAGAAGCCGGTGCGCGCATGGGCCTCGTCGCGCGGATGTCACCTGGACTCATATTTTGGCAAATGAGCTAGAAACACAAAATGCGCTCAACTCTTGTCTGTGCATGCGTCGCCTCGTCCTCCGTCCCGGATTTGCTGCCAAAACGCGCTCGCCCCGCGTATACCTGCTGTCCCGACTCGCAGCCGCCGTGTCACCGAGGCGCCGAAGAGCGCTCGCCTGAAGAGTCCCCGCACGCAGCCGCCGCCAGCGAAAGGCTGCCAAGCGGGAATCGAAGCATATATGAGACAGCGCATGTTCTGTGCCCAGAAAAGATGCGCGTTTTGTGCACGCAGCGGATGAAGAATGCGACGGAATTTTTCACTTACCTTCCTTTCCTCTTCTTTCGATTTCTTTTCTTCTGAAGACAAAAGTGATACTTCTCGCTCCCGGATCAGAGGAGAAGTGGACTGAGGAGGATGGAGGAACCGCGAGAACGAATTTCGGCAGGGCTCTATCGATAGGTTTACGCGTTCTGTGGACGAGGCTACCCTGCGAAGCTCTTGTAGGTTGGAAAATACCGAAAAATGATATGCGCGTGTCCCGTTCATGGGGACTTATCGCGTTCAATTTGCGGTTTACGTGGAGATATCTTTTCGCGCGGATTCCTAAACGCTAGGCGCCATACCGCCACTTATACAAATATAACCGGTAAGTCCCATAGAGTCCATCTTTATCAACGACGGCACTTGCATGGAGTCGTCGCAATGTGCCCTGAAATGTGTGAAACCATTTTCTGCGTGGGTGTTGAAGTCGTAAAAGGCTATAGTAATACAGTGATTTAGCTTGGCGGACACGCACTATCGTAGAAGTATATCGGCTTGCCTGGCCCCTCGTGCGCACGTTCATTGACAGAGGTGGGTGCAATCGTGGTTACTACGGCTGCGTTGGAGGTGTCCGGTAAACCGGTGTACGTCATTAATAGTACCTATCCGGCAAGCTCTCTAATGGCACGCGTTGGCTGGTAAGACGCCGAAACGGTGTCTCATATGATGCGTCGTATATAGCTGATGGAAGCTTGTTCCGCGGTCGGAATGAGTTGCTGGACGGTCGCATGGCGTTGTTTCGCGTGAAGATGGGACTTCGACCAAATAAATGCGCGCACGACCGATGAGCGCGACATGGAAAGGTGCGTTTCGATGCGCATATCATGCATGAGACCCTCTACTATGTGAGAAAATTCCGGGGTGCAGGCGCGAGCACTATAGGAGCATTGTACTTGGTTTTCAGTCAGAGCATTCGTTTTGGCATATGCATAAGCATTCGAACATGAGTAAACTGGTCATGGAAACAAACAAGCAGAAAAAGGAAAAACGAAATGTGAGCTTTACACTCTCGCTTGAGTAGCAGTTACGACTGCATCTTGTTTCGGTTCAAGCACATACCTCTCTGCTGCACTCCTGTCGGACTCCTTTGAGGCCGTGATGGAATCAGCTTTTTTTTTTCTTTTTTTGCTCTATAACTACACATATAAGAAGCAAAAAGATATGAAAGGGGCCTATTTTTGTCGAGCTGTCTCCCATATTTTGCAGTAGATTGATTATGACTGTAGGCTAACGGGTATCCTGAATCTCAAACCGAAGTGGAGACCAATGTACGAGCGCAGCAAATTCGCATTAGTTTTAACCACGCTAAACCGGCCGTAATTTTTTCCTTCTACCGGATTTATTTTGCTCCTTGCGTATTCAGAATTTGCTTATGTTGCCAGGTTCACGGCACAGTCAGGGAGCGCACTTTCTGCGCGCTCTCCAGCAGTCAACGCTGCGCGGAGATGGATGGCTCCGGCGACCGCCCCTTGTCTGCTTTCGAGCGTGTTTCGCTGCTATTTCTGGGGTCCCCTCCAACTTGCGTTGCGAATTTCAATTAGGTGCCTCCGCGGGGCCCAGTTTAGTATGCAAATCTGATAAGTCGTTAGCGATCGCCCAGAGGCGGCGCCATCGAACGCTCGTTTCTTCCAAGCGCACATGCTACGAAGGGGAAGAGAGAAAACGCGCGCCCGATTTGCTTTCGCGTCTGCCGCCAATGAAACGAACATTCGTCGCGCCCAACACGGCCCGACAATCAAGGTGCTCGGCTGCTGAGTCGCCCGTGCGTCACGTCGCAATTAGAGGCCCAGCTTGCGGCCTGCTGGGTGGTCGTTATACCGGGCACTATAGAGCGTTTTTTCGAATTTGAGATGACGTCTAGAGCACAAAGCAAGTGCGTTCGCGAATTTCGTCAGAAAGCGGCAGACCTCGCCCCAACAAGCTTACTCTTCAATACAAACCCCGCCCTAAGTTAAAGGCGCGGAAAAGCTTTCGTAATTCGTTCCAACGTGTTCCCTATGGACTGGAGGGCTTTAATTTAATTCTATCACGCAGTTGTGCTCGATGACAATTATTGAGTGCCCCAACGGTATTAGACGAGCTGATCGCAATGGAATGAGCAACCGAGGAACCAGTCTTCGCATCTTCTGTCTTCTGAGTTACTCAGTTACGCAGGATGCGCCCCTCAGACACAGCAGTTGCAAGTAGCGAGCTGATGTCGAAGATTACCGCGGACATCTTCGCTGCTGGCCTGGACGCCGTGCTTCGTTAAGCTAGCTCGATGCGGTGCCGCAAATATTTTTCTCTTTTCTTTTTTTACATGGGCCTTGCTTCTTTTGCAGGAGGTCGCATGGCCTTGAAATGGCACTTACTCCCTTGCACAGTGCCGCAGCCCTTGAAAAACGCCGATACCACATTGAAAGCACCACGTGGCTCCAGTTTCGCAAGGTTTAAGTTCATGCTTTTTTTGGAAAGCAAAAGCGCAGAAACGGATTTCCAGACCAAAAGTGGGAGAACAAAAATAATCTGGGAAAAGAGGGGATAGAGCGTTCGCTTTCTTGTTGGGGACCGCCGTCTTTTCCGGGTGGCGTT
>JAJIZL010125299.1:0-39635 GCA_023969395.1 Amblyomma maculatum
TTAGTGGCCTTTCTAAAAGGTGCAAAAACCCTAAATACCTATCATGCACTCTTGCTCCCCACTTTTCGGAGGGTTTGTTCGGACGCCGCAAGGTGGCGAGCATGGAACAATATTTTGAATGAGCGATCACGCGTCAAGAGTTAGTGGCTTAACCGCAGGACCCATTCGGCGCCCCAAATCAAGCTCAGCAGAGAAGATATAGCAGTACGTGGACTAATATAGACTAATTGTTTTCAACATTTTATAGATATTGCAGTAAGAACCCAAACACAGATCGCAGCACTTGGTTGTGCAGAATCCATCCGACACTTCTTCAAATTTCCTGGGATTGCTGGAGCACGCCAGAGAACTTAAAGTACCACCGGATATCATCAGCAATAAGTGAAGCACAGGGTGACTGCCCATAACCTAGGGAGTCAACAAGCCTGAGTTCACTAAGTTTTCAGCCGACAAATAAGATCGACGCCTTAGATGAGGAAGCCACCACCACAAAGCTAAAAACGGAATCCAAAACTGGGGAATAGGCATAAGATCAATTCTTTCTCCTCATGGCGTTAATAAATGTTCAGTCCAATTCCGCTTGAAGAGAGTACATTTCGTCTCCTTATTTAGCCAGCCCATCATGCACATAGTAGCAGTGCCGCCAATTTTTAATAGCATATATATAAGGACAGCGCAATTGATATCCTTAAGAGGATATACTATATACTATCTGTAGTAAGATTTTAGCATGTGAGTAAGTGCAGAAGCCCTGAATGAGGATGAAAGTGTACCTTTTTGCGCGGTCAGAACAGCTTGTGCTTGCAACAGAACTGTTGTTGTTTTAAGGATCATTATTATGGGCCACCCACAAAGAGGCACATTCCCAGGTCGCGACATGCTAGCCAATGGGGTATCTGAATGGTGTTTATTAAATCAAAATTATTGAATTTCTGTATAGATGCATTGTGAGACACAACAGGAATGCTCTAAGGAAACTGACTGTTGCTGTGCACAAGCTGCCCGTCATAAAAATCCGGGAGTCAAAGTTCTCGCGAAGTCATATATTACGACACCTCTAAATGCCTTTGCTTTCCTCGTTTATCCCCATCGCACAAAAATTTAGTTCATATCCATAATGTGAAATATTTTGCCATCAATTGTGTCTAAAATGGAGCCAGCTTTGTAGGACGGGCATCTTCAGTGCAGCAATGTTCTTTTTCCTCTAATATAGAAAACAAATTACATGTGGTTTAGCTTCTGGTTTAAACTGGAGTTATGCGAGAGCAATTAGCATGGCTTCGCTCAGGTTGTTGTGGCTGCAGGAAAATAGGAGAAAAATGTACGGGCTTGGTACTGGCTCTGTAGCTGAACCACCTCCGCTGCCTCGTGGGGACAGAAGAAAAAATGTTGAGAAGAAAAAATTGACTATGATTACATTGCTTCCTAATGCGAAATTAGAGCGCAGCTCATTAGCTGTTCCACCTTTTCGATAGATTGAGGAAAAATTTTCGAGCAAGACATATGTACACTTACAGACAACTTTTTCCAATTTTTCACGCGTATTCCTTCAAGAAACACTCCACAACAGTTCTTGGCTATCATGAAAGAAGCATGGTGGTCAGAGGAATGAAGAAAGTCAAAGTTTATTTCCCATCTAAAACTACAGATGGAGGAATCGTAGAAGGAAGCTGCCCTTGGGCAGCTTGACGAGTCTATAATCCTAATTATTGGCAGGGAGGGAACACAAGAGTTTATACAGATCTAAAAACAAGCTCATCAAGGAAACACCAGAGAATACACGAAACAGCAATATGTATACATAATGAAACTTAAACCATGTTATTCAAAAACACATTATGTAGTTCACGACGTGGAAAAGAAAACAAATCGAAGTTAATGTGGACATACCTATTTAGGAGAGGAATTGAGTTATCGTGAGGTTGCGGGAGGCAGCGCGTGGGCTCAAGGAACGTTGCGCGACGAACAGATAGCAGCGACAGACTAATGCCGCTGACGCCGCTAGCGGGTGAAGCGAGTGAGAACGGGATGCACGCACCGTGATCCGCTAAAAGCGAGCCGGCGTTTCGGCAACCGCAGAGCAACCTCGCCGCCACGCAAGAAGAGGGGGACCCCCTCCTCCTTTTTCTGCATGTCAGCGATGGTGTTTTAAGCAGTCACGTTGTCTTGACTCGCTAGCGGCGTCTGCGGCATCAGTCAGTCGCTGCTAGCGCGACCCCCCCCCCCCCCGTCCTTTCCTCGTGTTCTCCGGTTTCTGCGCGCGCTCCTCCCCCATCGTTCGTCGCTGTGTGTACAGTCAAGGACAAAAGTTTACGGGACGCGAGTTCAGGGGAAAATATTTATTTCTGCTCGGTCGCGTAAATATGGAGAATGAAATTACTTGGTCACGAGGGGACATGCGCGCCCCATTCAGAGAAAAAAAATGCACATGCAAACTAGTGAGGCAACGAAGAAATAAATGTTTTTCCACAAATACGCGTCCCGAAAACTTTTGTCCCTGACTGTACCCCCCTCCCCCCATCCTGCGAGGTTCCGGTTATCGAAGCGCCGGCTCGAACTGAGGGGCGTATTTGGTTACAAGGCCGACGCGGCCGACAGCGACACAAAACCCAGGAACGGGCGCCAAGGTGGTGGTAACAACTTTTATTGCCACGAAATGAAAGGAATTATTTGGGGCTGGGGCGAGTCTAGGATGGCCTCCAGTCGGGAGCGACCTCTTGAGCTCGCGTGACGAGGGCCAGTTGCGTAGTTTTTCTTGGGCTGGCCAACAGCTTGTCCCATTCCTCCGCTGAGGGAGCTGGCAAGAGTGTCTCTCGAGGGGGATTGCTGGCGCTTTCCCACAGTATATGGTCTTGAGTAGCCTGCGTCCCGTCACTGCAGTGCCGGCATGCAGGGTTGAATTCTTCGTTCGTAATTAACGATAGTCGGTAGGGGCTAAGAATGGCCTTTGTTTGTAGGCGTCTGAGTGTCGTGGCTTGCGCCCGGTCGAGGTCGGGGTGAGAGGCGGGGTACGTGCATCTTAGCTCGCGATAAAAGTTTGTTACCTCCGCGTATGTGCGCGGTGCCTCGACAGGCGCGTCCGTTCCCGATAGATCTCCCGTCTCCCGGTTGGTTAAGCCTCGGGCTAGACGGTCGACCCCTTCGTTTCCGGAGTTACCCGCATGAGCCGGAACCGATACGAGATTGATGTTGTGATTGAGAGATCGGTTGCGCAGAATTCGCGCCGCGAGTGCGCTTACAGAATTTTTAGCGAAATTTTGAACGGCGCTTTTTGAGTCACTTAGAATAGTTTTGGTGCGGGGATCCGCGATGGCCAGTGCGATAGCTACTTCCTCTGCCTCGCATATGGAGCTAGCATGAAATGTTATGGTGTAAATGAAGGTTGACTTTGAAGTGGCCATACATGCCATGTATGCTCCGTTTTTGATGTGTTGAGCTGCATCCACGTACACTGCTTGTGGATCGTCCTCGTACTGTTTCTCAAGGGTCTGTGCCCTTGTCTTCCTGCGGGCATCATGTCTACCTGGTAGCATGTTTTTGGCTATTGGTTTAACAACTAGTCTACTAGTTATGTCAGCCGATAAATGGGATGTTGCGCACACCTCCTCAGTGGGGTGTATGTGGAGCTTGTCGAGAATTACGCGTCACGCAAGGCTGCGTGACAAGCAGGTCACTTGTGCTGTCTTATGGGCTTCAATTAGTTCAGATAGCGTGTTAAAAATTTCTAACTGCAGTAGTCGATCTGACTTAGCGTATACTGGTAACCTAAGGGCCGCTCTGTATGCTGTTCTAATTATGCTATTAAGTGCATGTTCGTCCCTACGACGCAGATGATAGTACTGGCAAGCGTACATGATTCTGCTTATCATAAAGGCTTGAATGATCCTGCACAGGTCGGCTTCTCTCATACCCCTGTGACGTGTGGCAATACGTCTCACCAGCCCACCTATCTGGTGCGCCGTGACGCGTAGCCGGCGTATAGCTTCTGTGTTCTGCGTATTATTCTGAATCAACATTCCGAGAACTCTCGTCGTGGCTACCGGGGGTATCGGATGGTTGTCAATGTGTAACTGGATAGGTTCTCGAGTATCTGGTTTTACCTGTGAAGCTTGTTTGTTCCTTATAACTAACAGTTCTGATTTAGCCGGTGAACAGGTAAGGCCGTTTTCCTGCACATAAGACTGTACCGTGTCGATAGCTCGTTGTAATGAATCTGTAATATCTCCATCGGAGCCAGAATTGGTCCATATGGTGATGTCGTCGGCGTATATGGAATGATTGTGTGGGATATCACCTAACAGACGCGGGAGGCCGCCCATAACGATGTTATGGGCGGCCTCCCGCCCATAACAAAAGAAACCTTTTGGTATGCGCCGCGCCGCGACAGGCGCCGCGCACATACGCGGAGGTAACAAACTTTTATTGCGAGCTAAGATGCACGTACCTCACCCCGACCTCGACCGGGCGCAAGCCACGACACTCAGACGCCTACAAACAAAGGCCATTCTTAGCCTCTACCGACTATCGTTAATTACGAACGAAGAATTCAACCCTGCATGCCGGCACTGCGGTGACGGGACGCAGGCTACTCAAGACCATATACGTTGGGAATGCGCCAGCAATCCCCCTCGAGAGACACTCTTGCCAGCTCCCTCAGCGGAGGAATGAGACAAGCTGTTGACCAGCCAAAGAAACGTAACCTTTTTTCATAAAGAGAAAAGGTAAAAGTACGGCGCCTTGCAGTGTCCCTCTCGTCCCTAGTGTAATTTTGTCGCTAACTTTGTCAACGAAATGGAGGGAGAGAGAGACGCGCGCCGCAACAGCCGTAGTCCACCACCTAAGCGGTGGCGGGTGCAATGACGGCCTACAAAAGATAATAATTCGGTGGCTGGCTAGCATCCGCCGCAAGCGGTGTTCACCTACCGTCCCAACCTCGTAGGGCCAGGAACATCCACCGTTCACCACCTCTCGTCCCTGCTCAGGTTCAGCTGGTTGTTGTTGTGGCTGTAGTAAGAAGGGAAAGCAAATGCACGGGACTGCTACTGGCTCTGTAGCTGAGCCACCTCCGCTTCCTCGTGCGGACAGAAGGAAAAAAAATGCTGAGGCTTAGCTAAGGTTAAGCCTAGTCAGATGCGAAGCATATTGGTGGCACGGCTTGGAAATGCATGGTTTTTCCTTGGTTAAACTCGGAAATACACGGTTTTCCTTGGTTAAACTAGGCAATAGCATGACTCATTAATCTCGAAAATACAGTTGTGTAACTGTGTTACCGAACACCACAACCCCGGTCCAACGTTGTTCGATTACCACTACGCGAATATGTACGCGTACCAAAAGCTCTTAGAACATCGATGTGCTGAAGGGATCAACGATTATGAATTTTTCGGCAACTGCATGGTAATATGGGAAAGCCTTCCCGTAAACTACCCATGTCCAGCTGGCTTGACATGCAGCAACGGTCGTTTCGTCTTCACTAGGCATGGTTGTGAGATCACGTCATGTATACCCTTCGAGCCATATCACCGCCACGGTGGTCCTTCAATTACATCACCGAAGCCCATAAAGCGGTCCTTATGAAAACTGTTCAAAACCGAATCACGGAATTTGTTTTGTTACCTAGACGAGGAAACAATAGGTAGTGCATACGAGCGCGTGCCTCGCTATAAAAATGCCATTATGAGAAGAAAGATGAAACTGCCTGCAAACGATACCGCTACCAATGACATACCCGATACACAGATGCACAATTGGTTCAAACTGAAGATGACCGACGAACGGTGGAGGTGTTACGCACACAACCTGGCTATTTACAACTTGGCTGCAATGTACAAGTTACCCCTGGTTCATCTCGATAGTGACTCCGAAACGTACGACAAGCTTTATCGTATTTTGGACGGAGACAATAATTCAAGCACTTATTACGGCGTACCGCTACCTCCCTTAAACGAACGGCACTCTTCTTGCATGTTCCACACGGCGTTCTACAACAGCCTCGCTGATCTGCAAACGGCTAGCCGCCTCTTCAGCACGTCGTTTCCTCCGCGTCTCCTTTTCCCTTTCTCGCCTTGGTCGTTCTTTGTCAAGTCGCTGCTGTCGCTCTTCAGAAGTTTCCCGGGCACGCCTAATTCGTTTCGTAGCATTCCAGCGTTCCGAACTGGTAAAAGTACTGTCAGGCTCACTGGCCGCACTAGTGGAAGCATTGCTGACAAGTTCCTCGCTTTGTTCTTCAGTTGTTGTAGAACGTTGTCGCCGAGCCGCATATTGAGCACGCCGCTTGGCTACACATTCTTCACGCTCTTCATCGGTCTCTGTAGCACGCCGCAGCTTTCGCTTCTCATTCCGACGGGCAGCCCTGTCTTCAGGAGGCATCTCAACCCCGTGTGTGCCTAGCAGTTGTTGTTGTTGTGGCTGTATGAAGAAGGAAAAGAAATTGCACGGGCCTGCTACTGGCTCTGTAGCTGAGCCACCTCCGCTGCCTCGTGCAGACAAAAGAGAATACAAAGAAAGAAAAAGAAGAGGGAAAGAAAGACACGCGCCGCAACAACAGCCGTCGTCCACCACCAGCGGTGGCGTGTGCAATGACGGCCTACAACACATAAAATTTAGGTGCCAGGCTAACCCCGCCGCAAGCGGCGGCGACCCGCCTGTACCAGCCCCATCAGGGGAGAGGGCGTGCAACAACTAGCAGTTGTTGTTGTTGTGGCTTTAGGAAGAAGGAAAAGAAAATGCACGGGCCTGCTACTGGCGCTGGAGCTGAGCCACCTCCGCTGCCTCATGCAGATAGAAGGGAATATAGAGAAGAAGGAAAAGGAAGAGGGAAAGAAAGACGCGCGCAGCAACAACAGCCGTCTTCCACCACCAGCGGTGGCGTGTGCAATGACGGCCTAGAACAGATAAAAATTCGGCGCCAGGCTAGCTCCCACCGCAAGCGGCGGTGACCCACCTGTACCAACCCCACCAGGGGAGACCCATCCAATCGGAGGCCAACTAGCAGAAGCCGACGCGCCCCCCTTATATACCGCCGCTCCGGCATCACGTGTTCACTACAGCGCACCTAACGGTAGAAGTGGGATGCGCATTGGTAGCGACGCCGCGCTCGACCGCGCGAGCCTGCTGCCCATCTCTCCTCTGCTCTGACGTCACGCATCACGTGGTACTCCTTGGTAGCGACGCCGCGCTCGACCGCGCGAGCCGGCGGCCCATCTCTTCTCTGTCGTGACGTCACGCATCACGTAGTTCTTGGTGGCGACGCCGCGCTCGACGGCGCGAGATGCAGCCCGGTCTCTCCTCTGTCGTGACGTCACGCATCACGTGGTAGGTCATGAAAGATCAATGGTGCCGAAACCGCTGCGCTCGAGGAGCTGAGGTTTAGCTCTAGTAATATGCTTCGCATAAAGAGAAGAAAGACAAAGAAGAGAGTGGAAAGACGCGCGCCGCAACAACAGCCGTGCTCCACCACCGAATCGGTTGTGAGTGCAATGACGGCCTACAACGGATAAAATTTCGGTGGCTGGCTGGCCCCGCCGCAAGCAGCGTTGACCTACCGTCCCAGCCCCGAATGGCCAGTAACAGCCACCTTTCACCTCTCCCCTCGGTTTGAACGACTTGAAAGTAAAGACATCCCAGTCGAAAAATACTACAGAAATTTTCTGTTGTACAACACAAATTTCTGTTGTACGACATAATTTTGTGTTGTGCGACACAAACGTCTGTTCAACACAACACGGTCCAGTTGTACCACAGGAAAGTATGTTGTACAACAGAGCTCTTTGTTGTACAACACAAGACTGCTCTGTTGTACTAATGACTGCTGTGTTGTACTACAGACTGGTTTGTTGTACAACAAACCTCAGTACAACGGAGCGCAACTCTGTTGTGCTGCAAATTGAGTTGTACAACAAACTGGTCTGTTCTGCACTGCTTATGAATTGCATATCCATAAAGTACATTTCTGCGTCTAACTCGCATCATACATATAGATGCAACCTTTTATGGGTGCAATGCTGCTTGCTTACACCCCTTAAAAGGGTCCATCAGTACTTCAATGCACTCTTTCTGGAGGGGTGCAACTTAAAGCAGAAAAAGGATATACATATGTCTATTTGGTCATTGAATAAATAATGATGATTGTTGTATATCCTAATGATCGACCTAAAAAATCTCTTTGTCATAATTACTTAATTAAGCAGCTTTAAATAACCGTAATTTCATTTGCCTTGCACACATGGAAGGTTGCCCGAAAACAGCACATTTCATTATATGCATGCAGTTGAGAACTATCAGTTCAAATGTTAAAATGTGTGGGTCAATCTTTATAGGTGTGTGTGTGTGTGTGTGTGTGGTACTTGAGAGCTCTTGCCGAGCACATGTATTCCATCTCGCAAGGTTAAAATATGTATATTGCAATGAACATGGGAAAAACACTTCTAGGGGGCTGTAATTAGGTCTCCAAGCTTATTGTGGTGAATCCATAGCTTTAAGTAGTACTTTGTGACCTTTGTTGCTTCTTTACCTGATCAAGTTGAACATGCTAAATTTTACTTGTACATGTTTTTGCCCAGTTTATTGTTTGATTTTGGATTATGTACTTCTCGAGAAATTTTATATGGTATGTGACTTGAGAGGCTAAAGTTTAACTGTTAATTGCATCATTTTGCTAATTGATTCCTATTTAAGACTGGCAATTAATGTAGTGCATTTGAATTCGATATAAGCTATCCAAAGATGTATGATTTGATATATACAGGAGGATTTTCAATTTTTATTCTTATCATTAAACCAATTACCTGTACTGCATGTTAATAGACTTAGCATATATTTCAGTACAAATATACAGGGCATAATTGTTATCTAATGATATATAACTTGATGATGTACAAGCACAATGTATTTCCCAAATAGCTAACAAATCATAATTAAGACCTACAATTAGCCCTCTCAACATAAGCTATTAAATGATATGATATATGACTTCCTATTTCAGAGGATGAAATTTATTTTTAAATAGAACCTGCAATAATTCCAGTGAATATTGAGATAAGCTACTCATTCATACGTGATGATTTCATGGCCTGAGCTTCCATTTGTATTCACATTTACCATATGACACTTCATTAAGGCTTGCAATTAGTCTAGTGCAAATATACTCAACATAAGCTCTCCAGATATATGACTTGATGCACTGTAATGTCGAATAATAAACACTACTATCTAGCTGTGAAAATTAATTTTGACCTGCAATAATTCAGCACAATGGTACCCAATGTAAGCCATATATAATGAAACACATAGCTGAATAATGTAAGCTATCGAACAATTTATCAATTCATGTGTTTAGTTCATACCTAATCACAATATACAAACAATAACAATTATAATCACAGTGTAGGGTTGGTTTCATTCAATTATACTTGACATAAGCTATTCAGGGATATTTGACTTAGTAATGCAATAAACTCAATTTAGTCACATTTAACCAACTAGCAGTAAGTGAGACCTACAATTAGACACTTACAATTACACTTAACATAAACTATTTGAGATAAATTGTACTCAACATAAGCTGGGCAACCACTGCAAATAATTTTGGTATACACATTTTTTGTCGACATTACTACCTATCTTCTACTTTTGTAATCAATGACTTTGACTGAGGGATGCATCATGCCACCTCCAGAAATTATTCAGAGCCTCATTTTTAACTAAAAACAAAATAGCTTTTTATACTGATATTAAGGTATCATGCATTCAAATTGGAAGTTGTCACTTGCTGAATTTGCATGTCAGTAAGCGCAATGGTATCCATGCAACACATACCTGCCATGCATTAATGGCACAAGTTTCATTTATTTAGTTATGATCTAAAACAAGCGAATTGAGAAAATTATCAACAGCAGTGGTTTGCCAGGAGTTGAAATTTCTAAATCTATAAGGAGGGCATAGATGGTAAAAAAGCGGAATTCATTTTTATTTTTTTATTTCTGGTAATGTGTCAGTGAGGACTGCAGCTTTTATAACTGCGATGCTCGTGAGAAAGAAAGCAAACAATTACTTCATGAAAGAACAAAGGCTGTGTATTTTGAACAGAAAAGCTAAAGTACAATAACTTGTTGAGAATTAAATTATGCAGAATTTACCAAGGACTGTGTAAAATGTGCGGAGAATCTATGCAGCATTTCAGGCGACTAGCAGTTGACGTTATCAAACCAACTTGCTCTTCAACACCACTCACATATTAAAGAGATGCAAAGTGCTGCAAAGTGTGCACCTTTGCACTATAATATATTAGATAACCATAATAATTGGTGCACACCAGTAACGTACATAATAGCTAGGGTATACTCGCCACACTCAATGTACATATTTTTGTACGAAGTCATGGTTTCTTTCACCACAAGCCAGCGATTGGTGTTGTGGCTCTTTGCATACATGCCCATCTTTCAGCACTATTAAACAAATTTCCTCGTAATGTGTAAATAAAATATTTGTTACAAACGAAGCAGATGCCTTCAGAGAAACAAGCAGATTTGTAGAGAAACTATACTAATCAGCAGAGAGTCTATTTTGAAGATGTGGTGCCCAAATCACTTCATTGTTAAGTATCTTTTTTTTATAGGCTCAATTCATGGAACATTAAAGTCAAAGGTTATTGCATAGCTGAATGAGATGACATAGGACAGAACTTGCCAAAACAAAATTATACGGCAACACGAAGCAGTTCTATTGGTGAATGTCATACAATGTTGTGCGCGAAGCACATATTGCCATTAAATGAACAGTTTGCATGGCACCAAACACCAAGCAGCAAAAGGCTAAGAGATTTGGCAGGTGGATGCGGCTCTTGCCACTATCATTCAATCTCTTAAACACCAGGTGTGGCACTCATAATTACCACCGCTTAGGTAGGGATGAGAAAAGGCAAATTTATAAATTAAAGTAAACTGAGGTAAACAGTCTAAAGAAATCAGACAGCGGAAAAATAAAGTAAAAGCAGCAGCAAAAAACAGCACATATACCAAAGGCTAACATCTGTTATGGAGGACAAAACTTCTCATATTATACGTGGAATTCAATCTAGGCTGTTCTTGTTTGTACACATAATCACCTCGTTTCGTAAATTACCCCACAACAGGTTAATAGTTTAGCTTCCAGCTTGACAACAGCGGTCTGAGACCACTGCATGGCTAACAGCAAAGCTGCGAACTTCTTATATAGTCACACATCCTGGGCACTTAATTTGCCAGCATGAACTTACAGAAAGTATTGAACAATGCATGTTAAATAATAAAAATAATGCACAAGGAAAAACCGAAATCATGAATTAATAATTATACAGTACAAAACTTTACATTGTGGACATGTAAATTAACCAAACAGTTATATATTAAGAAAGCACATCTACGAACAAGTAAAATGGATAAGACAGGTAAGGTGAAATGAATCAGAAAGGCTATTATAAAAAATTGGCAAAGTCTTCATGATGTAATTACCACCATCACATGCACTGCTTGTATAATCTTAGGCTTTAAACAACGTAGACAAAGCAGTGAATATAACTGTGCATTCTAGGAAAGCAATGCAAAAAGAATGAAACAAAGGAAAGCATAGACTACCTAGTAATATAAACTAGTGTGCAAGAAAAGAAAGCACACAGCACTTGTACTACAGCACATCCTGCCTGTTTTTTAGCTCTTTCCCTCTTCCAAAGGCAACATATATAAACCATGCATCTGACTTCTCGATCACATAACACATCAATTTTTAGACCAAAGTAGTCTCTGGACCCTGCACAGGGTTAAAGCTTTGATAGTCACGAATTCCATCTTAATTAGGTTTCGCGCCGGAGCTCCAGAACAGCGTGACTAAACTAATTGGAACTCTATGCTTCTGAGCGCCTAGCACGGAGGAAGTATTCCTTTTTCCATGGCGCCTAGAGGTCCACATCAGTGTCCAATCTAGAATGCCGGCAACCAGCTTCAGTGTTCGAGCAGTGGTAATCTTAATTATCATAGCGGCTGCCTCAGACTATCCACTTCGAGACATGAACCCACGAATGTGAAGTGTGCTGCTGGCCATAAAAAAAAATGTTGCTCTTCGTCCATTTGCTTTTGTCTCCCAGGCTGGCAAGATAGTCAGAGAGTGGACTCGAATTCTGACTTGACTTGCCCTTTTCTCCGCCTATTTTTGACACTTTATGATTTATCTTTTTCTCATTTTTGCCAGGGCCTATTTTTCCCAATAACCAGCGCAGCCCAAGGCAGCGTACCATGCAGTATTAGTGTGCCACGCCTAGGGGCACTGGGCCTCAGCGGCGCTCTCGTGGCGCTGATTTATGGGTTGTTTCGACTCAGATAGCACATGCACGGAAGATTTCGAGCGGCAATGACCCCTCTGCGACATAATTTTCTACATAACGAAGGCTGCACGTCGTTGTAGCGGCACGCGGAAGTATCAAAAAGCACAAATCTTTAGCAACGACGCTCGCAATGCCGAACAAGGCCGAAAGCAAAAAAACAACGAGATCCTTTTAACAGTCTTAGCAGGAGTAACTATAGAATACAGCTAGATAACTGCACTGCAACCTTCGCACCACCTTAGATGTTTGGCAGTTGGAGCCAAGGTTTCAGTTTCGTTATTGCAGCTACATAGCTCTTATGTAATTTAGTCAAACAATTTGACCCAGAACACGGCGCTTTATGTCATAGCTAACAATATTTTAATTTTTGTTTAATGGAAAACAATACTACCCTTTGCAAGGATATCGCATCATTTCATTAACTTCGTCAAGACACAATGTTGCAGTGGCCTAATACGACTAGTGAAACTGCCACGTTCATCTACTTTCGACTGAAGCGCCACTAGATGCGCGCAGCTTACTTTTGTGCAAAGCCTACTTTGTAACAATTCTGTACCTAAAATGCTTGTCACGCGCTGGATACAAAATCGGAAATAGTTTTTTGTACTTTCATGTTCTCGCACGCTGAAAATTGGCAGTTACAAACTGCATTTGCTGACGAATTCTGCTAGGTGACTTTAGCGCCCCCGTGTTGTTCGTCAGTGGCGGAGTGGAGCCGCTGAAACGTAGTCTGCTGCACTTACTTTGCTAATACCATCCATGCGTGACGCGTAGTAACAGCGGCATGGCGGCGTCGTAATGTCAGTTGTACGTTTTTGAAGTTGAAATACTTCGCTAAAGCCGGTGTTTGCGTTCGTCGGTGATTGATGCGCTTTGCTTTGTGCGTCCAGCGTTCAGTGTTCTATACGGTTGGAGTTGTTGGTTGATATAGCGGAAACGCCAAACGCTTGATAAGCGCGGAAGCCCCGCACCTGGCAATGCGTTCACGTTCAACGCTGCAAGCGTCTGCCGGGTTCTAACCGCACCGGAAAAGAACCACTTGAGGCAAGTCATCGACTCTTCATTGCAGGTAAAGCATTCATTATAGTAGTTGTTCTGCCTGTGCTGCAACGCTTGCGATGCACTGTTGTGTACGCGAGCATCTGTGGCTGGATACCTCATTTAGATTTAACTGCGTAGCGCAGCGATGGTCCTTGTTATATTCTTCGGTGCACCTTGCACAACCCAGTGTTGGTAGAACCTTTGTATCGCTGTTTGCAGTTCCTTTTAATAAAGTGCTTCTACTAGCAGTTCGATATAAATGCCGAAGTCAGTGTTCAGCGTAAAATAATGAACATCTGAATGAAAGGAAGCGGAGCTTAGTTTTCTCTTGCGCAAGTAATATGTGCGTTTCAAGGTTGTGCCGGAAACATCGATTGTAGTGTGGGACTCGTAAAGCGTGAGGAACTACTGTTTGCATTTCAAAATTTGTCGCGTTTTCTTGCGTTTTCTTCTGATTTGGAAGCCCTCCAATGTTTGTCAGCCATATGCAGAAAGGCTCAAGGGAAGTTTCCAAACATAGTCATACAAAGAGCTTTACTTCTATTTTTTTTCGCGACATTATGCAGGCCAAGCAGGAGTCTCATGGCCCTACTGCGAAGCCGCTTTTCATGCCATTACCAGTTCATAGCGGGTTTGAAAAGACATATGTACTCAGATGTTTTTTTTTACACAATGAAGCAGCCGTGCTTATTTCACAGTAGCAATAAGGGACCGTTGACATCACACACTGGGGAATACAGCGCTACTTGCTAGATGGGGGACAGGTGAAGGACAACACACGAATGAACGTGTTCGCGGTTTACCAAGTAGCGCAGTATTCCACAGTATGATCAACCAACTGGCCCCCGTGTTTTCATTGTTGCATTACGAAATTAATGTGAAAAGCCCTTCATTGCTTGTCAGCCATATGCAGAAAGGCTGAAAGGAAGTTTCCGAACCGTCATACAAAGAGCTTCACTTCTAATTTTTTTTTTTTTTTGCGAAGTCACATTATGCAGGCCAAGCAGGAGTCTCATGGCCCTACTGCGAGGCCGCTTTCCATGCAATTATCTATTCATAGCGGGTTTGAAAAGACATATGTACTCAGTTTTCTTTTTTTTTTACACAATGAAGCAGCCATGCTTATTCCACAGTAGCAATAAGGGACCGTTGACATCACAAACTGGGAAATACAGCGCTACTTGCTAGATGGGGGACAGGTGAAGGAAAACACACAAATGAACCTGTTCCCTGTCTAGCAGGTAGAACAGTATTCCCCAGTATGATCAACCAACTGGCTCCCATGTTTGCATTGTTGACATCGCAAAACCAATGTGAAAACCCTTCATTGTTTGTCAGCCGTGTGCAGAAAGGCTCAAAGGAAATATCCGAATGTAGTCATACAATCAGCTTCTATTTCTTTTTTTTGTCGCAAAGTAACATTATGCAAGCCAAGCAGTAACCCTCGCCAACAGCAACATTGGCAGGTCTCACAGCCCTGCTGCGAAGCCGCTTTCTATGCAATTACCAGTTCACAGTGCGTTTGAAACATACTGAGATTTTTTTTACGCAAAAAAGCGGCCGTGCTTAATTCACAGTAGCAATACGTGACCGTTGATATCACAAAATCACTGTGAAAAGCCCTTCGTCAGCCGTATGCAGGAAGGCTCAAAGGAAGTTTCCGAACATAGTCAAAGAGCTCTACTTCTAATCTTTTTTTTTTTTTGTCGCGAAGTCACATTATGCAGACAAAGCAGGAGCCCTCGCCAGCAGCAGCACCGGCAGGTCTCGCAGCCCTGCTGTGAGGCGGCTTTCCATGCAATTACCAGTTCATGGCAGTTTTGAAAAGACGTAAGTACGGAGATATTTTTTTTTTTGCACATTGAAGCAGCCGTGCTTAATTCACAGTAGCAATACGTGACAGTTGACATCACAAAATCTATGTGAAATGTTTTAAAATTTTGCAGAACGGATGAACTGATTGAAAGAGAACCCTTCTTGGGCTGCTTAATGAGTATTTTAATATGTTCTGCCAGTTTGCTGGACAGCAGTTCGGATGAAAGTATTCTAAAGCATACAAATCATGAATAACGTCATGACATGTGGGTTTTCAAAAAGTATTTGCTTTTAGTCTGAGTGCACAAAATGGCCAGCGTCTGGGGGGATTTGCTGAGCAATTAGGTCTCACACTGCAAAAAGGCATGCAAATGGCTATGATTTGCAACCAGGGAGCAACTTGATTGTGCAGTCATCAGCATGGCAATCTAAAGTACTCAGATAGTGTACTTTGGGCTGCATGGATGTCATCTGCCAATAATTCTTCTTTTATGATAGTGTGCATTTATCATGCATCCCCACACTGATAGAGCTTCCTTGGGCTGTTTTATCTTGTCCATTAATGTCATCATCAAGTTTATGACACAGTAGGTGACAGTTATCTAAATATCAAGCTAAACCATATTGGGGAGTTGTTCTGTACCAAAAGGAAACGATCTCTGCACTACGAATAATAATACATTTGACGAGTGTTAGCAAAAGTGAATGCGGTGTATTAATGTTGCTGCACATAAATATTTAATACAGCACATGCATGCCTGAATGCTCTAGCTACACATTGTTTTGTGTTTATGTGGCACCTTTGTGAACAGTCACAAGTGGTAAAAGCTGTATACAGACTAGGCACAGACGTGAAGGCACTCCCATCAGTATGTCAGCACATGCTCAGATGCAGGCTATTCGAAACCAGTTGTTTCCACTAGATTCCATCGGTGCAGCCAAATGCGCCTCGGTCGAGCGCTGTAAATAGCCGTACTGGCAACTGTACCTATGGGCTATTATAAGTGTAACCAACAGGTCACCATCCCACAAGGCATCGTCATGTCCAAGAGTTGCCAGTATTACAGTAAAACATGATAGGGCAGCATGTTTGTATATCAAATGTATATCCCATCATTCCTTTTATGTGCTTCCTTTTGTTACGCTTTATCTTCTAAAAGGGTAGTTGGTCTTGCTGTTAGGTAATGAGAAGCTAGATGTGAAACAAGCATTCATTACATCCGAGGCGCTGCTTATTTCTTAGCAGCTCCAAGGAATCGAGCAGCATGCAATTGGCCAGCAGCTGTTCCTTTTAAGCCCACATTGTCGCAATACCTTTACAACTCGCAAGCTGTGACTGGGCTTTTACATGTTGTCTGCTTTTAAATTGTGCTTGGCATATGCACAATATTGTATGGAATAGAACATGTCCTCGAAAAGAAAATCATTTCAGCTCTTCATTGCAACCCAGTCACACAATACCGTTTCCAGCTCGTCTTTAGGTAGCTTGATACCTTTTGCTGACAGACTAGTTATCTTGATGCTATTAAAGAGCATGAAGTCAAGATCAGAAATGGTTTTGCAGTTTGCACTACACTTTATATGGCTCAACAATCTGTTCATGTCCCTTGATTTGCTCAGTGACATGACACCCAGTTTTTACTATATAAGAATGAGCTGACGAGAGGGCAACTCATATAGTGACCAGTCAGCGCATCTCTTGAATGGACATCGAAGCTTTTTACCAGAGCCTCTTTCTTTTAGTTGTCCTTTTATGAAGCCAGATGAAAGACAACCAAGCTTTGGAGGGGCTAAAAAGACTAGCAGAATGTCATGCCTGCTCACTACCTTGTTTACATTGTGGGATAGCATGTGCGGGTATGTCACTACTGGTCTCACCTTTTCTCTAGGCTCATCTGCACCAACTTCTACAGCCCGTCACTTCTGGGTGTCTTTTGTAACCCCTTTCAAAAGCAAACAATGGGCCCCAGCTGAAGTCAGCCTAGCCAATTGAATTTGAAAACTAGAATGGAGCTTGGGGACACATGACTTCCTGATCACAGATTCACAAAAAAATAAATCTCACTCATTCCTTTTACTAAATTTTATCTATTTGAAAATCAATTAGAAGGAGCCCCTTTTTTACTGTGGAACAAAACACCAGCATACCTGATTCATTAAGCACTCAGTGCTTTGCTTATACTTGCTTTTCAAATATTGCTATCAGCATACTTGCGTCAGCTTCCCTCACTAGCATTGCGTCGCAGGATCCTTGAGAAAAGGCAAGACTGGCAGTTATGAAATATCTATCTAAGCTGTCCCACAATTTGAACATTGCTGTGAGCATGCATGACAGTCCACTTCCCTTTTTATCTCCAATGAAGCTGTGGTCTTTCCTGTCACATCGGAAAAGGCGAAAGAAGTTTTGGTACCAACAATAGACGGTCATTCATGAAACATGCAGAAATGGTAGTGTACGAGTTTCGCTCTCAAGCAGCCATTCCTGTGCAGGACAAACTACGCACTGTGTAAATGAGGGAGTCTGGGAACTTCAGTGAAATATTGAGCAAAAGAAAATGGTCTCTAATTTACCACAGCACATTGGATCTTGCCCTGTGAGGTCCCATGAGGCTTGCTGTGGTGATGTGTACTACTGTTATGAGCAGAAATACAGAATCGCAGAAACTTATTGAAGCCTTCTATATTAGCAAAAAAGGTAACCTGTGTGTCTGCAGTACTTATTTGCCATGGTGAAAGGCTCAGCACAACATTTTAAAAGTTCACTGTTATGCCACAGTTGATGCATTGATGCGTTCTTTGCACATGTGGTGGCAAAAAGCATATAATGCATACTTTTTTGCAAAAAGAGTAATTTGTTATTCACACTCTTTTACAATTTCTTCCATATGTGCTGTGCTTTTTGGCGCCCTTGAATGCTTCAGACGAATAACTAGCAGTTTTTCACAAGTCGTCATAGTTTGCATGAAGCTATTTCTTAAGTACTGCTGAATGTTTCAAATTAGAGGAAGTTGTGTTTGCATGTTGCTCTTCAGAGCGAACATCTAAAGCAGTAAAGCTGTGTGCATTGTTTCTGTGATGTCATTGTATTATGGAATGCAAAGCAGGAAACGACTTGGATCTCGTATTCTTTTACAGAAGTGCTAAAAGCAATTCGCTGATGATGACTGAGCCTTAAAAAGAGCAAAGCAGAGCTTTATTTTGAGTGCATGAATTTGACAGCTTTACTATTTTATAGGTAGAATGAGAGGAAGAAGAGGGTTTGCACGGTTGAAGAAGAACTGAACAAGGGTAAATGGGGTACGCCTCAGTTCACAGATGAGGCGACGTTTCGACAAGTGGATTTGTCTTCGTCTGGGCAAAGCGATCATCACTGGCAGGGGTTTAATTACGCTTTTGCTTCCGAAGAAGAAAAGCTGGGGAAGAGAAAGTGGGTCCGATGAAAGTAGATGTGAAAAAGTGGGGAGGAGAGGATGGGTGAGAAGAAAGTGGGTTATGAAGTGAAAGAAAAAAAAAATTATTTTAAGTATGCATCTCAACCTGGAACCAGAGATCCTGTTGCCTGTGAAAGCGGCAGTACCAGGAAAAACCACAGTATCGGGCTGATGATTAGTCACCACTTAGGCGGGTTTGGTGCAGATACACCTTACAAAGGGACAGGCTTTGCGAAGGGCCCTGATAAGGCATATATCTAAGGGGGACAATTCCTAAATCTTTCTACAAAGGTTGGGGGGGGGGGGGAGAACCACAACTGACATGAAAAAAATATATATATTAATCAAAAAAAGTTTGAGGACAAATTCAAGCTACAAGTGACAAGGAGGAAATGTGTTTAGAGGAACATGTAATGTTATGCTATTGTGGAAGGGATTAGAGTGTACATGTGGTGTGAATAAACTGTACAATTCACACTATGTGGGATTGTTTTACCGAATAGTTATGATGCAGAGGGAATATACCTAAGGGATTCTAACGTTCCCTTAGATATATTTATTCCTGCTGGTTCCAATGCATATCTAATTCATAAATTTAGAACATTGGAACTAGCAGGAATATTTGTGGTGACTGATCATCTACCCTGTATAGTGGTTTTTCCTGGTACTGCCGCTTTTACTTCTTTTGTAGGCCACAGAATCTGTTTCCAGGTTGAGATACATACTTAAGATTTTTTTTTGGTCAGTTGTGGTTCACTGTGTGGTTATTATCCTGTGACCGTACTCCCCCTTTCCTCCCCCTACCTTTTAAAAATTGTCCCCCTAGATATATGCCTTATCAGGGCCCTTTGCATAGCCTGTCCCTTTGTAAGGCATATCTGTACCAAACCAGTTTAAGTGGTGACTAATCACCTACCCGGTATTGTAGTTTTTCCTTGTACTGCTGCCTTTACTTTTGCGGGCCACAGAATCCTTGGTTCCAAACTGATAAATACATATTGAAGTTTTTTTTTCTTTTTTGCTTTCACTTCATGACCCACTTTCTTCTCACCCATCCTCTCCTCCCCACTCCTTCACACCTACTTTCTTCGCACCCACTTTCCCCTCCCCAGCTTTTCCTCTTCGGAAGCAAAAGCATATTTAAACCCCTGCCAGCGATGATCACTTTGCCCAGATGAAGACAAGTCCACTTGTCAAAACGTTGGCTCATCTGCGAATTGAGGTGCACCCCATTTTCCCTTGTTCAGGTCTTCATACTATTTTATAGTCATTGGTATTACTATTTTTCAGCAATTCTCGGCCATCCCCGGGGGATTTCGTGTAGCAGAGGTGGCCAAGGATGCAAGAGGAATTCAGCTTCCAACATCTAGAGAAGCACTTGCTCAGGGCTCCGGAGTGGTTGAAAGCAGCAGGCATTGCTCAAAGCCAAAGGAAGAGGTGAGTGTTTTGTTGCTTCCTAACATTTCGAACTGTAACAATCATTTTTAAACCGACATTCTCAAAAATGTGACTGTTCTCACTTTCCAGTCTGCTGTCCTTGTATTTAAAGTGCTGCATTTTTTATTGCCGAGTCTCCTGAGCATTTTCAGCAAAATGACGTGTTAACGAGGCCAGTTGTGTCCAGACATCAGCTAAGGAACACTAGGCCAGTCACACCAAAACGATCACAGCAGTACTTTCACATGCCTGTATCTCAGCTCCGGTAAAAACATCAGACATGGCTTGGTGGATGTCTTGATAAGGAGAGTCAGCGAAAACAGGTTACCAGAACGCTTACTCAGCGGTACAGTGTGATAGGGAAGTACTGAATGTATTTGTGGCTTCTGCCGACACGACGTGTTGCCCATTGCTGTCATTTACATGGCACTGCTACAGTAAACAAAGGCAAAATGCAGTGATCCTTATGAAGTAACTTTGCATCAGTTGACATTACTAATACCGGCATTCAAAAACGCGCCTCGATTCAACACTCCACCTCCACTCCACTTAGTGGAGAAAACAGCTGCTCCTTCCCAGGGCCAATTCAGATTCATAAACGCCGAGTGGCGTTTATGAATCTCAATTTTGTTTTTTTTTGGGGGGGGGGCGTCAGTGTCATGGCACTGCTACAGTAAACAAAGGCAAAATGCAGTGATCCTTATGAAGTAACATTGCATCAGTTAACATTACTAATACCTGCATTCAAAAACGCGCCTCGATTCAACACTCCACCTCCACTCCACTGAGTGGAGAAAACAGCTGCTCCTTCCCAGGGCCAATTCAGATTCATGAACGCCCCTCGGCGTTTCCTTCGACAAGGTCTCTTTGAGAATATGTCCTCCACTCGAAGCAGTGCAAGTACATATGGGAGCGAGATTAAGGTGAAATTTTTGCCCGAAAACTGCGTGCTGAAGTGTGTAATGCTCAGTTTTTCATGTCGAGTCTTCTAAACTTTTACCAGCAATCTCAATGTTAACAGTATATTGAAACTTGTTTTGCGAACGGGATAAAAAAGGTGGCTGTGAAAAATGGCAGAAAACACTTCTGCATCTGGCAACAGTCACTGCTGGTGACGATCGAGTTTACGTAGAACATGAGGCAGGCTTAGAGAAATGGTATGAATACCTCGGTTTGCTTGTTTGGTGTGAGGTCTATGTTCACCCTTTGTCGCTTTCTTTTATTTTTATTGCCAGGCTTTGACAGACAACTGAATACATTGCAGAACAAAATTAAGAGCTGCTAACTCCTACGAGCAGGCTTCTGGCCATCAGAGCGCTCAGGGGAGAATTGAAAACATTCGTGGTTCTTCACAGCGCGTTCCAGCGCATGCACACTGAATTCGGCTCTGCAGAAGCAAATGCTGCCTGCAGTTTCCCAACAAGTTAAGAACCGTAATTTAAAATGTGCCTCAGAAGGCATACCCTTCACCAACTGCGAATATCTCTTCGTAGGGCAAGCAAAACAATGTGCTCCCTCGACAGAAGGCATACCCTTCACCAACTGCGAATATCCCTTCGTAGGGCAAGCAAAACAATGTGCTCCCTCGACAGTGCCGCTCGTCTGAAGATGTTAGTAACCCACGAGCGACAGGCAAGCCATTGGTGTGTGGAGTGCAGCACAGATGCACACACAGCTTCACCCCCCTCTGGTACCCCCCAGCTTACTGCATGCAACACGCTGTTCCCTCACAAGTTCGCCATCGTCTGTGGAAGCCACCAGGCAGGGCAAGCCAGCGAGAGTGCAATATCACACAGATTAGCTCCAGCCAGCGACTCTCGGGCGCTGTGCCCACACTCCGGATTTCACTTTATGAGTGCATCCTTTTCCATATCTAAAAGGAAAACACAGTACTTTACCTTTCTGTTAAGTAGCGCCACAAAAACCCGACCCCGCTCATAGGTTTTATGGCCTCCAGGCGATAAGTGTTTCACCACACAACGGTGGTAACTCCTGCAGCAAGAAAATAGCGGACGTACCACTAACATTTCCGCAAGCTTCTTGCACTCTGTTTGTTCTTCCTGGCGCTTGCATTGGCTGCTCAACATCTCCTTTGGTTAACGTGGCACCTGCTGTGGTAGAAATGCAGATCTCACTTTCATTGCTGGAGGCGCTCATTCGGAATGTTCTTGGGGCCTTCTTCAGGGCTCACCTGCTCTGGTACTGCAACATTCAACTGGCAGGATTTTTTTGTGTCCGCTGGCCGGCCTGGCCATCATCTGGCATATTTCTCTCATCTTTCTAATCCCCTGCGATGGATAGCAATGACACCAGTGTGTTTGTGACATTGACAATGTCTGCCTCTGCTAAAGCTACAAGTAACTTTGCGGTGGTAGCTATGGTTGGGAACAGCATCGCAGGCTCTGCCTCTGCTAAACACATAGTGGGTCTTGACATTGGTATCTTATCGCTACTGGCCTCGCCGTTTTCGTCTTTCTCCTCTGGGGCCGGCTCCTTCGTATCTACTAAACCTCCTAGTAATACGGTAGCCACACTTGTTTTTTCTCTGGAATCTGCATTCGCCTCTGCTGTTGTATACATATTGCCAGCATCGCAATATACTCGACCAATTTTCTTTTGCTTCTGTGCCAATTTCTGATCTAGTGGTGCCCGAGGGGCACTCATAACTTTTAGTCAGTGGAGGCACAACAGCAGGGGTGTAACAGCTGCGCCAACTGCGCCTTATTGATACAGCTGCATGTTGCTGCGCCATAAGTGCGAAATTCGTTAAATGTGCGCCACATTGTGCCAAAATGCCCCGACTAGACGCAAAAGTTGGCCATATGCAGGGAAAGCTTTCTGTTGTGATATGACCAGTTACGACGTTTCATATACTGCAGCATGTATCACTGGCCTTTTATTTTATTTTGAGATGACGTCATGCCATCGTAATGCCTACCCGTTATTTTTCTCTTGCATAGACGTGCTTTTCCGCGCTTCGAGTATGCTGAACCTTTGCGGTTTGAGGATGCTTCACTGTACAGGCTACTGTCCGTGCAGTGAAGCATCCCTCTAAAGCAATGTGGCCATTTGTAACAAGGCAGCACTTCTATTGCGTCGCACTGCGAAAAGGGCCGGCTTGTGATTTTGGAGCAATGCTTCTACGCTGAGTTTTAAGTGCTGCATGCTTCTAATAGATATATCTAGTTGGTTTTTTTTGTGCGACTCTTGGAGGTTTTTTTGTAGTTGCGCCATTCATGTTAGCAGGGTTGTTTTTGTGCTGTCTCGTCGATAGACTCACTTTCCCATCGTCAGACAGAGGTGCCATCAAATATGGCTTCTGTGTTTGTGAGAATATATTTTGAGGTGGAGGTGGTAATTTTGTTTTTTTTGGGGGGCGCGGCAGGTCAGGAAACATGCAGCAACCTTAGATTTTGAATTCCATAACATCGCATTGCAGCCCAAGACTGCCAAAATTACCATTTACAGATGCTAGAACATTGAAATGCTATAATGTCTGCACTGCGCATGAAATGTATAATCTAATATGCTGTCATTGCCAGTCCCTAGAAAGCATAATCACAGGCCTAAGATGTGCTCGCTCAAGTTTTCTCTGCTAATACAGTTAAATCTCGTTACAAGAGACACTGTTATAAGAGACATTTTTGTGAATCATCTGAGGGTGACGAGCATGTAAGAGTGCCTCAAAGGTATTAAAGCAAAAAGAAGGCTTGCAAAGTGAAGTGCTTTACCTCCAGAATTTGGGAAGGAATACAATCTGCACTCACAAAAATACATACTAGTATGAATAACTTCTTCAAGCTATCCTGAATAATTTCCTGTTAATGTGTGTGAATGCATTTATATGCTGATGTGCAGTAAACACGGTGCTTTTAGAATTTTTGGTTACAAGAGACATGTTTTTCGGGTCCCTTGAGTGTCTCTTGTAACGAGGTTTTACTGTAACTTGCCTGCATATTTGCTTTTGAATCAACATTTTTTTTTGTACTGTGCTCATTTCTGGGCTTTTTGAGCATGGGCTGATTGTAGTCACGACTTTGAATTGAGCTCTTTCGAAGCTGCCATCGCACACCAGCTACAGTTTCGCAGACATTAAAACATAGTTTTGTGAGTGTTGTGAGCAAGATAAGATCCCCTGATTGAGAATGTCAAACCACGGTAGAAGAAAAAAAACTGAAATGCATATTCTCTAGCTTTTTGTATTTTCTCTGACCCCGAAGTTTTAAAAATAAACCTTTTCAGTTTTATGGTTCACATTCATTTCTATTTTTTAGTTGATACCATGCCTCATGTTTTTTTATAAACTAAGATGAGTGCAGGGCAACTTGTAACAAAAAACAACGCCAAGTTTATTATCTCTGCCATGAACAAAAACTGTATAGTAAAGCTTAACCATGGATTTTTTCAAGACTTGCCTCATCAGCAGTCAGTGACTTTTAAATGTAGCATCCATCCAATGGGGAGAGTTGGATAATGTTTTTACAAATTCCTCCATCTTGCAAAGCCAATCGCACTAGTCAGGAATGGCCCGTCATAACACAGTTCCACAAATTTAAGTGCCGCGCCATGCTCTGGCAGATCTGCGCAAAGCACAATGGAAGAAGAAGCAATCGCCTCTCGCGTCGGCTGCTGGCAAATGTTAGCGTGTTGTGCTGCTGCTTTCCGCTGTCATGTGTCTTCTCGTGTGCATTGGTGGTGCTTCCTTGCAAAAATCAGCAAGCACCGGATTGCTTTGATAGTTAGCTACTAGTCTGCAATTTTCCGTGACTTTTGAAGCAAAAGCTTCACTATTTCATGTAAAGCCAAGGTTGCCGTGTGGGGTTCACGCCGCCACATCGAACGCGTCGTGACCATGGCATCCATCTACGCCCTTCCAAGGTGTTCCACTGCTGGGCTCCAGATATGCATGGCACAGAGGGGGGAAGGGTTTCCGTACTGCGCATTCGTGTGCCACTATGGAGAGCCTCAGTGGGCGAACGTCAGACTTCGTGTTGACTGATGATCCATGGATTTAGAATGCAACATCCAACTGGGCAACACAATGCAAAGGAATGGTGGACACAATAAAAAAGAAAACAGCTGGAAGCAGCAGCGCAGCAAGAATGCCAAGATAGCAGAGAAAACTTAGCCCGAGAAATGACAGTCAGAGATACGTGAGCGTGACAACACTTCGCTTTCCCAGGGTGCTTTGCGTGGCCACTCGATGGCGTGGCGGAATTACTAGGAATGTCTATTGTAAGGATGCACTTAGAATTTCTCTCCAGTTATTTCACCTCGCGAAAATAAACATTTGGTTATTCTGTAGCTGACACTGCATGAGAATTGGGAGAAATTAAATGCCCTTTTTGAAACAAACATGGTGGAATCAAACATTTTTTTGAATTTTATCCACTAATTGGTTGTGTCATAATTGTAACATTGCAGAGTACCTTGCTGTCTATGGTAGACGAAGGGGCCTTTTATGAGCAGTACACTTGAGGTATGAGGCTTAATTCTCAACCTACTGAGTGGAATATTACTCCAATGTTTTCTCCTCTTGCCTGTTTTTCTTGTTGCTTTTCTTTCAGCAATGTAGGCATTTAGCAGCTTTAATCTTGGAACATACGTCAATTAAAAATTATATGCTTTGTCGGCATGCTGACTAAATGAGTGCTAACTAGCTTTGAGAATCAGGAAGCAGGTTATACTTCTTTATGGGCTTTAAATTAATTCTTATGTTTTGTGTTCCTTGCTTCCATGCAGGTTCAAAGGTGGTCGTGGTCTGCGGCAGGTCCAGCTGACAATAATAAAGTGGATAAGTAGCCTTGCATATATGTCCCAGTTCTTACTTATACTCCGTACATAAAGGCGTGCTTTTATTTCACAATTAAGCATGATGCCTTGTAGAGGCATGTGTGCACTGCTCTAGCATCATATGTGAATAAAAGCAAAATCTAAATTTTTTTTAATTGAAGAGATGCCACAGATTTAGGACGTACAGTGCCACGGAAAATACTGGAGGCACGATGGAAAAACAATGCCGCGACACAATACTCAATGTACGACAGATAACAATACGACACAATGTTACGACATACAACACAATCAGTACTACAAACAGCGGTCCCATTTTACGATAAACAACATTACAACAGACAACAGCACTACACACAACAGACAAGAGTACTACAGACGACAGGGTCGCAACTTACAACACACAATTGTACAACAGACAACAGGGTCCCATTTTACGACAGGCTAGATTTGTGTTGTATTTTTCGACTGGGATGGCCTTTGCACATAGTAATTTACTCTATGGTTTGAGCTTCATTTATGTCATAGGTGAATCACTTCACGCATGTGCACCCTTCAGCACTCTCTCATGGTTGACCACACTCATTCGGGTGCAGAAGACTTCTAGTGGTATAACATCATCTCTACATCGAACAGCCGGGAATACCCCGTCACAATGGTTCATGCCACCGCCGTCTCTCACGGATGGCGCGAGTTGGTCGCCCAGCTTTGAGGCGCGACGTCATAACACCTGTGGCGCTTCTGGCAGAGAGAGCGGGAGTTAGGCCGCCGTTCATGCGCACCGCCGTCTCTCACGGACGGCGCGAGTTCGCCGCCCAGTTTTGAGGCGTGACGTCACACAGAGGTCGTGCGAAAGGTCATTTCATGTGCACCGCCGTCGCACCGCAAATGCTTGAAAGTGAAAGTAGTATTGCTTTCGCAATAATATGGCGGAGTTGTCTCCACCCTACGAGGGCGCGAGGGCGCACGCATCGAGGTACAGAGTAATTTCGACCACCTGGGGATCAACGATGTGGCTAGGACAGGTACGTCCCCGCCGCAAGCGGCGGGGGCTACCTGCCACCGAATTTTTGTCTGTTGCGGGCCATCATTGCGCCCGCCACCGCATCGGTGGTGGACAACGGCTGTTGCGGCGCGCCTCTTTCTCTCCTTCTTCCTTTTCTTTCTTCTCTATTTTCTGTTCTGTCTGCACGGGAGGCGAAACGAAGAGGCGTCCGTGTGCTGTGCGATGTCAGCGCACGTTAAAGATCCCCAGGTGGTCGAAATTACTCTGTAGCCCTCTACTACGGCTTCTCTTTCTCTCTTTCCACTTTCACTCCCGCCTTCCTCCCTTCCCTTACGGTGCGGTTGCGGTGTCCACAGAAAACAAGTGAGAGAGTTACCGCGCCTTTTGCTTCCTATAAATAAATCAGTAAAAGAAAAACAAGGCAGCGGAGGTGGCTGAGCTACAGAGCCAGTAGCAGGCGCGTGCATTTCCTTTTCCTTCTTCCTACAGCCACAACAGCGCTGACATCGCACAGCACACGGACGCCACTTCGTTTCGCCTCCATCGAAACGCAGCCGCCGTGGTTGGGTTTGAACCGGGCAACTCTGGTACAGTAGTCGGACGTCTTGCCACGGCGCCACCGTGGCGGGGCTCACTGCGCAGATTGATTGATTTATAGGAAAAGGTTTAACAGGTGACGAGATGCGCTCAAATTTCGCATTAGGGAGTACATCATCATCAGCCTGACTATACACACTGCAGGGCGAAGGCCTCTCCCATGTTTCTCCAGTTAACGCAGCTCTGTGCTAGCTGCGTCCACTTGACCCCTGCGAGCCTCTTAACCTCATCCGCCCACCTAACTTTCTACCGCCCCCTGCTACGCTTTCTTTCCCTTGGAATCCAGTTTATTACCTTAAGCGACCATCGGTTATCCTCTCTTCGCACTATGTGTCCTATATATGCCCATTTCCTATTGATTTCCACTAGGACGTCAGTGACGAGTTATTCCTCCGACGCACGGGGGAGGGTCCGTCGGGCAGAGGGTGAGGATGTGGATTGAATAGGCAAAATGTTACTCTTTGGGTAACAAGAGGCAGTGACGCACATTTGGAAGAAACTCTACAGCACGCGGTTGATATTGTTGAGGAACTAGCAAGGGAAGCAGGACTCTCGTGCTCTCAGCCCAAGTCCGAGCTTTTTGTGCTGAGGGACAAACCAAGAGGGATACATGCGAGGCACTATGTACCGCCACCGCCTTTAGAGGTCAAAGTGGGGGGCGTACCGGTCGCTGAGGTCCAAACGATCAGGATCCTGGGTATGTATCTGCAGACCAACAGAAAAAATAGCGAGTCCTTTAAAAGGCTTAAAAATACGGTCAATGCTACCGTGAGGCTATCCAGGAGAATCGCTAATCGTAAGAGAGGTGTTAAGGAAAAGGACGTGTGTAAGCTGGTGCAGGCGTTTGTGCTCAGTAGAATAGTGTATGCGACGCCTTATTTGAAGTTGGACGCGACGGAAAAAGGCAAGGTGGAGGCTATGATTAGGCAGGCATATAAAGCGGCCCTTGGGTTGCCTCACAATGCGTCTACCAAAAGGCTGCTGGGATTAGGGGTGCACAACACCCTAGAAGAACTACGGGAGGCGCACTTGGTGATGCAGCTCGGTAGGCTTTCAAAAACAAAAGCAGGAAGGGACGTATTGGAAAGGATCGGCATTGGGGTTGACGCTCCAGCTGGTGACACTAAAATTCAGATTAGGCGGGAAATCCACAAGGGTCATGTAATGACATTAAGGCTATGCGCAAAAAAAGACAACACAAAAAACAGAGGCAACGACAGGACGAGCGCAATCCTGTCGCTCGTCCTGTCGTTCGTCCTGTCGTTGCCTCTGTTTTTTGTGTCGTCTTTTTTTGCGCATAGCCTTAATGGCATTACATGATTCAAGCCAACTAGCCCCACAACAACTCTTGTTGATGCACAAGGGCTTGTGCATAAAACCTTTGCCCAAGAACATGCATCCAATACATCACGAGGACCGCAGGAAGGCAAGAGCCAAAGCTTTACATGTTAAGTACGGGAAGTACAACGGGGCAGTCTATGTAGATGTCGCCGAGTATAGGGACAAGGACGCATTTGCAATTGCGGTGGTGGACGGGCGGGGACGCTTGATCGCCTCCGGATCAGTCAAAACCCGCTCCCCAGAAACTGCAGAGGAAGCGGCGATAGGACTAGCTATTACTAGTAGTAATGCTGACTTGATCTTCAGCGATTCCAAAGCAGCCATCCGAAATTTGGCGAGGGGCAGAATATCTGTCACAGCGGCGCGATTGCTGAATTGGGCCACGGGGCGAGGGACTACGGAGGCGGAAATTGTCTGGGTGCCAGCACACTCTGGGAATCCTGGGAACGAGACCGCTCACATGAATGCTCGAGGCTTCGTCAGCCGAGTAGGTGAGCCGGACGTTCCGGGAAGGTCCACGAGAGATGGGCTGGTATCCTTTCATGACATTACTAATCATTTCAAACTTGAGCGGAGGATTTACCCACCCCGAACAAGCAATTGGTGAAGGCGCAGGAATGCGTCTCGCGACGATTGCAGACTAGATGTTTCTTCAACCCATACGTGCTGAGCAAAATCTACCCGGACATTCAGCCGGAGTGCAAATGGTGTCAGGAATTGGCAACCTATGACCACATATTATGGAGCTGTAGCATAGCACCGCCACAGGCGGATATTATGCGTGATCCTTCCCTCGAGCAGTGGGAGGCCGTGTTGGCTAGCTCAGACCCGGTCGTCCAGACCAGGGCCGTGGAGTGGGCCACCCAGGTCGCCGTCAGCCATGGGTTGATGGCCATCTAACACGGAACCATCCATACATGTTCTCTGGCGAAAATGAAGTTTTTCTATCCATCCATCTAGTCAAAGGGTACAAGCAGGAGTGTGGAAGGAGGGATGGTAGTGGTAAAGGGTAATGGGTGAAGGAAGAGTGTGTGTTTGCAGTCTGCGCCGTAATGTTGCGTGTTTGTTGTCTAGGGAGGTGTTGGGGGGGGGGGTAGAGCTGGAGCGAGGCTCCGTAGGCCTGCGTCAGCTCGCTGAACGAGTGCATGCGCTTCTTCGTAAATCCCGGATTAGAGACCACCTGAGCTCGGTTTAAAGAACCTCGAGCTAAAAGGTTTGCAACCTCGTTTACGCAAGGCCTAGATCAATTGAAGACCTGGGAGGACTGGGAAACCCTGCTGCCTTCGGAGGACACGGCAGTGCAGACCATCGCCACCGGCCGGGCTGCCAGTGTTATGATCCTCAGGAGCATAAACACTTTGGCTTGGAGCTTGACACGGACGCTTGGTGTTCGCATCAGCTCCTCCAATTTCGACCGTGAGTGCGGAATTCTTGACTGTTCATGTTTCGAATAGCCGCAATCGACGCATGAAGGTGTTAAGCACCTGTCCACCCTCTTTTCGGGTCCGTCTTCCCGAGTTTGCGGATAAACTTTGAGATTGCTCTGGGAGCCGGCCGCCGCCATATTAGGCCTAGGCCTAACCCTTCACTCCCCCGACTTCACGGCCCACCAACAGCGGCATGGTGCGCACTGAAGGTGGGACTACTGATACTGCATCAAGATGGGACCGGGCCATGGAGGCTCGACGTATGGCTCACCCCGATGTCCTCTCTGGCCAGCAAGCCCCCACGAGCTCGACTCATCAGCCCCCGGCCGGCACAGCCAAACCAACGCAGCCTACGCACGGCACGTCTTCCACCGTTCTAAAGCGTCCGCCACCGTTGCCCAAGCTCCCGACACGAGACCTTAAAATCGTGTTCCGCCCCGGTGTAGGCCTCGACCTAAGTAAACACAACGGGGGCAATATACTGTCTCTAGTCACCAGCGCTCTGCAGCTACCGATAGACGCAGTGCGAAAGACGCCATCCGAATCAACCCTAGGCACAATTCATTCACTATCAGCATGCCAGCCGAAGACCGTTCCCGCAGATATGTACAACTAGAATCTGTAAAGATAATCGACCAAGTCTACCCAATGAAAACGTATATCGCTCCTCCGGACAACGCCATTAGAGGCATCATTTATAATGCTATCTGCGACCAGACATCTGAAGAAATTTTTACAGAGCTAAAAACGTTCAATCAAAGCCCCTCCTATCTGATCACCGATGCACGCCGACTCGGCGACACCAAATCAATTCTGGTCACCTTCGTAAATACCAAATCAGTACCTAAACAGCTGCGCTTCTATGGAGCGGTCTACCAGGGCCATCCATGCATCGCCAAAGCAGAAGCCTGCTTCAACTGCCGTCGTCCGGGACATCGCAGCGACGTGTGCACGGCACCCAAAAAGGACTTATGCCAACGATGGGGGGAGACCCATGTACCGACCGACCCTCCAACGTGTCCACCCCAGTGCATTCTATGCGGCGGCCCCCATTTTACGGGCTCCCGCAATTGCTCGGAGCGATTCAACAGACCGGGCAACAAGAGACTGACACCTTCGACAGCTGGTGCAGACGCCGAACAAACAACCCGGCAATCCCGAAGCCAGCACCGGACGAAGTTCACTACCCGCGTCCGCTCCAGGTCCTTCGCGTCCGCCGCTTCGACCAACGCCAGGAACCGCTCGCCATCTTTCCCGCCCCTGACCGACCAGCCTCTGCCGGAAAATAAGGTGAGCTGGGACGCACGGTTTTCCTCCCTTGTCCGAGAAAATAAGCAACTTAAAGAAAAGCTAGAAACTCAGGGCAAGCAAATTCAGCAACAGAATCATCAAATAAAAAAACTCAATGATCATATTGCGAAGCTCACTCAGCAAATGCAAACGCTAATTCACACGTTCTCCCCCGCAGAGGAAATTGGAAAGTTCTTCCACTCCCCTCCCAGGTCGTTCCACCCCACTTCCGCCTCCTCCTCCCACATGCAACAACACAGCGTCTACTACTAAAACTCATACACCCGCCAAACGGAAGGCACCTCACCAAGACATTCCTACAGTGGTCGACTCCCAAAAGCCCGATCTGGTCGCCTCCATAGCTTTACTCGAAGAGAAGCTTGCGGAAAAATTTGAATCTATGACCACCAGCACGAACGCATGGGCAGCTAGAGTAGACGCGCGGATAGCAATGCTCGAGCAGCAGATGCAGCAGCAACAGATCCAGATTCAAACTGCTCTAGAAAAGCTACTCTCTACCACAGTATCTCAAATGATCCTACCCGAATCTCAGCCCCAAGATGGCAGGACGTCGAGAGGACATTAAGGTGTGGCAGTGGAACTGCAGAGGCTTTCGTTCCAAGCGTAGTAATCTGCAGCTCTACATTCAATCCCTTCCGTCCGATGAAACACCAGCGGTAATCGCACTGCAGGAAACAAACTCCCCTGTAAAACTGCTCAGTTACACTCCTCATACACCAACAAACTGTCCTCAGTACAGAGTGGTGACGCTGGTTCAGCGCAACTACCCAGCAACTGATCACAACATGGACGTTGCAGATATCGGCTTCCGTTTGATAGAGCTGCTTCCCAAAGAGCGGAAAGGAACGATTCTGTTCATTCTGAATATCTACAGCCCCCGAAAGGGAAAACTGCTCCTCTAATGGCGGCCATGAAAAAAGCCCTTCAAATCAGCGCTAACCAACCATTGATAGTTGCAGGAGACTTTAATGCCCGCTATATCACATGGGGATACAAAACGACTTGCAGTAAAGGAGCCCGACTCTGGACACTTCTCCAAAATTAGGGCATAACCCTTGTTTGTTTGTTTGTTTTTATTTCTTTCTTTTGCAAGAAAGGGGAAGCCAAGGCAAAAGGCGGCAAGCCTGACTGGGCCTTGGCTCCCAAAACAGATAACAACAGACAACAGCACACACCTCTAGTGTATATAAAATAAAAAAAAATGATACACAACAGTACACGCGCATCGGCAACAGTGTACAGAACAACACCACCCCCGATCTTACACTCACGAAAAACATAACACAATGCTATTGGACAAACACGCAAACCTCTCTTAGTAGCGATCACTATATAATTGAGACCTCTTTCTCACTATCCTCTATAACCCCCCGTGTAAAGAGGAAACTCAAAATCACCAACTGAGATCGCTTTCGCGATCTCCGTACCGCGGCCCCGAAGCAGATAGACCACCTTACAAATTGGCTGGCTAACCTCAACAAGGACGTGAACATGGCCACATCGGAAATGCCGTGCACACAAACCTCGGAGGTGATTGACAGCCGATTTCTCCACATTTGGGAAGCTCACTCGAGCTTACAGAAACGATGGCTTAAAAAAAAACACAATCGCGCCCTGAAGCTACGCATCTCCGCTCTCATAAGGGAAATGGAGACGCACGCGGCACAGCTCAGTCACCAGCAATGGGGTCAAGTATGCAACTGCCTTGCTGGAAACCTAGGACTTAAGGACGCGTGGCGGTTGCTACGACGCCTTCTTGAACCCGATCACGCCAAGAATGTACAGCAGAGAAATGTGACGCGTCTTATCCATGGAATAGACATGGACAACGACAACATTATTCGATCTTTAAAAGATACATACCTCACAACCACACCGAAGACACCCTTACCACAGTACCTTGGAACCCAAAACCATGAACTAGACGAAGGCATCACAAAGTATGAAGTCAGAGCAGCCATGCTCCAACTCCGCACAACGTCTGCTCTAGAAGCCGATCAGATCACGAACAAAACACTTAGAAACCTCGATGAAAACTCCATCCAGGCAATAACGGAACTCTTTAACAAACACTGGCAAGAGGGAACGCTTCCCTCAGAGTGGACGCACGCTCAAGTTACCTTTATACCTAAACCCGGCGAACCGCTCACTCTTTCAAACCTTAGGCCCATTTCGCCTACTTAATGTCTTGGTAAACTTTTTGAACACGTTGTCTTGAATCGGCTACATACACACATGCAAACCCGCGACCTTTTTCCTCACACAATGCAGGGTTTCCGCAGCCACCTATGCACCCAAGATGTCATGCCAGAGATATCAGAAGAAATTCTCCATCCCCGACACTGCAAACGCACAAGAGCACTGCTGGCTCTAGACTTGCAAAAGGCATTTGACAATGTCTGTCACTCCTCTATATTGGATGCACTATCCACTCTGAATGGGGGAAACCGAACACATGCTTACATTTCAGCATTTCACCGGGATCGCACAGCAGAAATTCGGTTCGGTCCCCTGAAATCCCCACTTTTACCCTCGGTAATAGAGGCACCCCGCAGGGATCAGTCCTTTCCCCTTTTTTATTTAACATCACACTCATCCCCATGGCTAAAAAGCTGTCACAGATCCCAAACCTCTCCCATTCTCTATATGCAGATATCACCCTGTGGACCACCACTGGAAATATAGGTAGCATGGAAGAAACTCTTCAGGAGGGGGCAGACATGGTGTCAAGATGCACAGCTTCAATAGGCCTTGCATGTTCCTCCACCAAATCGGAGCTCCTGATACTCCACCCAAGCCCGCGGAAACACCACCAACCCCCTATGCTCATCACCGTAGATGGTCAGCCAGTACCACAAGTTCAAAAACTTCGAATACTAGATATGTTCATACAAGACAACGGCCTTAACACGGATACACTCTCCAGACTGACTAACACAACACATCAGATCACCCGCCTAATCAAACGTATAGCCAACAAGCACTGTGGAATGCGCGAGCATGACCTCAGACGCTTAGTACAGGCATTTATTATAAGCCGCATTCTTTCCTCGATTCCGTATTTATATCTAACAAAAACAGAGACAGACAAGGTGGATGCTCTCATCAGACAGGCTTATAAGGCAGCTCTCGGCTTACCTAAGCGCACCCCAACATATCGACTGTTAGGCATGGGAGTTCATAACACCCCACTACCCCAACTGGTCACCACATTCTTTCCTTTCTCCAACTTAGATCGTTAGGTGCCCCTTCAGCAGAAACTTATGCAGTTCTAAAGACATTCCGCGATCACCTCACTGTCCATCCACTTCCGAAAAACATGCATCCCCTTCATAATCAGGCCAGACGGAAAGCGAGAGCACGTGCCCTACACAGAGCACATGCGAACGAACCCGACACGGTCTACGTGGACGCCGCAGAATATCCACACCGCTCAGCTTATGCGATATGCGCGGTATCAAGCCTCTTCGAACACATCACATCAGCCTCTATCATTACCCGAACGTCTGTAGAAGCGTAAGAATCCGCTATAGCCATCGCAATAGTCTCTTCCACTGCCACCCTTATCCTCAGCGATTCTAGAACTGCCATACAAAATTTCGCCCGAGGCCAGCTACATGCTGTCTCTCACAAAATCTTAACTACCAACGTTCAAACACCCCGACCTATAGACCTTGTCTGGGTACCAGCCCATTCGGGCAACCCCGGTAACGAAGCGGCCAATTCTGCTGCTGTAGCATACGTCGACCGAGCAACAGATACCGAGGACCTAGGCAGCGCCAGAGATCGGCTGATCACCTACAACGACATTGCACTACACTACCGGTCTGAAAGACTTCACTACCCTCCCCCACACCCCTCCTTAGCATGGAGACACCTTGGAGACAACAAAAAGCATGGAGACACCTTGAAGCCCGCACCTTTCCCTCCCCAGCACTGCTGTCACTCTTCTCCCCCTCTACTGATCAGTCCGAATGTTCCCTCTGCGAGGCCCAGAGAGCTACATTCGAACATATTATGTTCAGATGTCTGGAGTTTCAACCACCGGCCGAATGGCGCCTTACGGACAACGAGGCTTGGGAGATCGCGGTCTCCAGCTCAGAACCAGCTCCACAAAGGAGACTGGTCGACTGGGCCGAAGCGGTCGCCGTCAGGCACTGGCCACCACCCGTGATCAGGAGCCGGCCCGGACCTGGTAATGAGTACTGCGCGGCTCCACCAAATAAAGTTTTTCACCACCACCACTTAAATTTCAGTGGGATCGTGCAGGGACCCAGGTGCCTGCGCGCCCGAATTCCTACGTGTAATAAATTTTTTTTCTCTCTCTCTTTCCGACCCATTCTGCACGCTTCCTATCTCATAATGTTACCCCTACCATTTTTCGTTCCATAGCCCTCTGCGTTGTCCTCAACTTAAGTAAAATGCTCGGTTAGTCTCCACGTTTCAGCCCCATAGGTGAGTACAGGTAAGATGCAACTGTTATATACATTCCTCTTGAGCGATACCAGTTAGCGGCTAGTCATAATCTGTGAGTGCTTGCCAAATGCGCTCCATCCCAATCTTATTCTTCTTGTTATTTCCTTTTCATGGTCCAGATCTGCGGTTACTACCTGTCCTAAGTAGGCATATTCGCCTACTACTTCCAGTGCTTCGCTACTTAACGTAAACTGCAGTTCCCTCCTGAGGCTGTTACCTTAGTCTTCTGTATATTGATTTTCAAGCCTAGCGTTCTACTTTTCCTGTCTAGCTCATCAATCATTATTTGCAGTCCATCTCCCGAGTTACGTAGCAAAGCAATGTCATCAGCAAATCGCAGATTACTTAGGTATTCTCCATCTACCCTTATCCCTAACTGCTCCCATTCCAAGTCTCTGAATAATTCGACTTCGTCTAAGCAAGCTGTGAATACTGGTGAGATCGTGTCTCCTTGCCTAACACCTTTCTTTATGGGAATTTTGTTACTTTTTTTATGCAGAACTATGGTTCCTGTGCAGCCACAATATATATCTTCCAGCACCTTCATGTACGGCTCGTCTACCCCCTGATTTCGCAATACCTGCATCACCGCCAAGGTTTCTATTGAGTAAAATGCTTTTTCGTAATCAATGAATGCTATGTATAACGGCTGGTTATATTCCGAGTATTTTTCTATCACCTGGATGATGGTATGAATATGATCGATACTAGAGTACCGTTTCCAAAAACCTGCTTGATCCTTTGCTTGATTGCAGTCTAAGGTTGTCCTGATTCTATTATCGATTACCTTAGTAAGTACCTTATACGTAAAAGAGAGTAAGCTGATTGGTCTGCAAGTTTTAAGGTCCTTAGCATCCCCTTTCTTATGAATGAGCATAATGTTTGCATTCTTCCAATGGTTCTGGTACCGTCGATGACAGCAGGCACTGCGTATACAGGGTACCCAGTTTTTCTAGCATGATATCCCCCCCCCCCCGTCCTTCAACAAATATGTAGTTATCTGAGCCTCGCTCCAGCTGATTTTACCCTTTCAATAGTTTCTAAAGCTTTATTGACCTCGTCCTTCGTCACTGGTCGAACGTCTGACTGTTTTTCGCTACCGCCAATCTCATTAAGGTCCTGACTAGTTTGGCAACTGTAGAGATCTATATAGAGCTCCTCGGCTACTTTGACTATCTTGTCCATATTCGTAATGACGTTGATTACCGCCTTATCCCTTAGCGAATGCATCTGGTTTTTGCTTATGTCTAATTTCTTCTTTACCGCTTTAAGGCTTCCCCCGTTCTTTACAGCATGCTCAATTTCCTCCATGGTATACTTCCTTATATCGGCCACCTTGCGCTTATTGATTAGTTTTGATATCTCGGCCAATTCTAATTGGTCTGTTGGATTGGAAGATTTCATACTCTGCCGTTTCTTAATCAAATTTATCGTCGCCTTAGACAGCTGACGGGTATTCTCTCTATCTATCCTACCAGCTACTTCTACAGCGCACTCAGTAATGATATCTCTGAAATTATTCTTCATTGCATCTAGGGTAATGTCGCCATCCTCGGTTAGAGATGAATATCTATTCTGTACCGAGATCCTGAACTCTGCCGCCCTACCCCTCAACGCTAATTCATTGATGGGTTTCTTTCTCACTAATCTGTTGCGTTCCTTCTTCACATTTAGGCTAATTCGGGAGCTCAGCATACTGTGGTCACTGCATCGCACTTTCCCGATTACCTCTACATCTTGCATATTGGCGGTGGTTGAACACAGTATGAAATGAACTTCATTTTTAGTCTTCCCGTTAGGACTTTTTCATGTCCATTTCCGGTTCTTCCGTTTGCTGAAGAGGGTATTCATGATTCCTAACTTATTGCGCTCTGCAAACTCAATTAGTCGCTCCCCCTGCTATTCCTAGAACCAATGCCATAGCCACCTAGTGCCTGATCTCCTGCCTGCTTTTTCTCTACCTTTGCATTGAAGTCCCTGTTAGTACAGTATACTGCGTCTTTATTTTTTTGCATTGCCGATTCTATACCTTCGTAGAAGCTTTCAACTGCCTGGTCGTCATAAGTACATGTAGGTGCATAGGCCTGTACAACCTTACAGTTTATACCGCGTATTAAGCCTAATTACGATGCCTGCCACCCTCTCATTAATACTATAGAATTCATCTAAATTACTCGCTATATACTTATTGACAAGGAAACCTACTCCTAGTTCTCAGAGCCTCTCTGGTAAACCTTGAAAACACAGTACAGTATATGCCTCATTCGGCCTCCTAACCTCACTAAGCCCTATGACATCCTCTAACAGCACTACTAAACTAGCTTCACTAGCTTTTAGCATTAAACGTTGCCAAGGTCAGTTTCCAGTAGCGGCCTGTCCAGCGGAGCCAGGAATACTTTGAATCCCCTGCTGCGTCCCAGGTGTGACCGCCGCCGTGGTCAGTTGTTCCGCAGCCGCTGGTGACTGGGGGCCGGGGTTTTATGGAACTAATCATGAGAGGTTGCGGATAATTACTGCACCAGGGTGGCCAACTCCTGTACTGGCGAGGGAGTGCGTTGCTGGAGGTGTTTACCCGCATCAGGTCGCACCCCAAACCTGTTTATGCAATTCCATCGACACGTAGATTTTTTTTTCGGTGGAGAATTGCGCGACACCGGTATTTGAACCCCGCTCCTCTTTCAAGGGAGAGGGATGTTCTACCGCTATCCCACCTCTGCACTCTTAATCGTAACTTAATCGTGAGTAGTTCCTTTCTTCTTTTTTTTTTCTTCTTCTCCTTGTTCTTCTTTTCCTTATTCGTCTTTTTTTTTCTCTTCTTCTTCTTTTTTTCTTCTCACGGACAGACCCGGACAGGCAAGACGAAATGGCAGGTCTGCAGCCTAAGAAGCTCTCGCTACAAAATAGCGCTATTTTCTGAGCGAATCACCATGTATGGCTTACGAAAAGAATTAAAAAGAAACAATACGGCGGCATAATGCATTCTCTTATTTAGCGGCTTCGAAGCGCTATTTCTGCGTCCCCTTCCCGATCCTTAACAGACATAATTTTTTTAAGCCTTATAAATATTTTTTCTCACTCGTTGATGTCCTTTATTCTCATATTCGTTTTAAAGTACTAAGTTTGGTATTTATATTTGATTATTTTAAATGTAAATACATTTACCGGGCTGCTAAAGTGCATTGTTGTTTTCCACACTGCGTCACTAAATTTGAGCACTCAATTTGCGCAAATAGGTTAAAGCCCCGACGGCCTGTCCGGCGTCGGTACGACTGACGAGGGTGTAAACGCCATACTGTTTCAAATCTCAAGTAGTAAAACTTGGCTAACTAGGCAGCAACACAGGTAAACGGTCGGAGTAGGTCGGCGGCTGGACGCCTGCAACTGGCACACCCTGGCGCTTTCATTATTTTCTAAACATTTGCTCAAGCGTGGTTTTCTTAGTACGAGAATTGCCGACGATGGACGCTACGCCACAAAAGGTCTGCCTTGTATCCTTTTTCCACGGTTGACCCCGCGACGCCTTCGTCGACCGCCGCAGATATCCTACCCTTATGTCACGCAGGCGTATTCCTACGGCTTGGTTAGGTAGGTTTCAATACTTATTT
>JAJIZL010125300.1:12503-23233 GCA_023969395.1 Amblyomma maculatum
AAAGCTACAGTAGTATTGTCAGATTTGACGCAAACTCGTATACCCACATATATTTAGGGCACAATTTTAGCATCCTTTTACCCCTTTTGTGATGTAAGTGCACATTCGGTGACCGCTGCTGTTTTAACTTCTGCGCACAGTTCGCTTTTTCTGTTGCAGTTTTTTACCAGGCTCTTCACGACCTCACTGAGACGACATAAGAATGCTTAATTGATGTCGTCAATAGCTCGAACTCAATGATCATTGATGAAGAGTGTATTTTTCTTGACCACTCCTTTCCTGGCCCGACGTGCTTTAAGTGTTGTGCGTCATCAAACCAAAACAATACATAGAGAGAGATTGCAGTTGTTCTGCGCTAGAGCGATAACTACAGAAGCATTTTCACCTCTTGCGGATCCAGCTTGTTCCGATATGATGTTATTTATGGGATAACCTACATCATAAATGAAGTTTGTTTTTGAAAAGTCTCGTTTGTTTGCTAATAGCTGGCAAGCATGCACGCGCTCGTACTTTCACTATGAAATCCTGAGGGAATTGGCTAATCGGTTGGTCATTGCGGTGCGTCTGGTATACAGTGGGAGCCTGGATGCGGAGTAATTGTGCGAAATCTTCGTAGGCGAGTACAGCAGACTGGAGCACGCCAGCGCCCCGGGCGTAGTGGAGAGCCTCAAGATCATCACGCGCCAGAAGTCGACCGAGATCGCGCGCTATGCCTTCAACTACGCTCGCACCCACAAGCGCAAGAAGGTCACCGTGGTGCACAAGGCGAACATCATGAAGCTCTCGGACGGCCTCTTTCTGCACACCTGCCTGGAGGTTGCCCGGGAGTACCCGGACATCGTCGTCGAGGACATGATCATCGACAACTGCTGCATGCAGCTGGTTCGCCGGCCTTCGCAGTTCGACATCATGCTAGTGCCGAACCTCTACGGCAACATCCTGGTCAACATGGCGTGCGGTCTGGTGGGCGGGCCGGGGATCACCTCCGGCAGGAACTACGGCCGCGACTACGCCGTTTTCGAGACCGCCACTCGAAACACCGGTAGTCATCTCGTGGACAAGAACCTTGCCAACCCATGCGCGACGCTATTTGCGGCTGTGGACATGCTGAAACACCTTGGACTGCGTGACCACGCGTACCTCATCAAGGACGCCGTGGAGAAGACGCTCAACGAGGACAGAATCCACACGCAGGATCTGGGGGGCATGGCGACCACGACAGACGTTGTGGACAACGTGATACGCGAGGTGGAGCGACACACCACTGTGCCGCTCGATAACAGGCCGCACGTTAGCGCACGCGCCTGAGACTCCTAGCTGTATGAGTTTCTTTTTGTGTGTGGTTGTTGGTGCGCCCCCAATGTTGCGGATAGGAATTAAACAAACTGAAGGTTCATTCTTTCTGCGGTTCGTGTTTCAAGGAGTGGGTTGATACGCTTGGGTATGTGTATGTTTTGTACCGGTTTAAATGTACACCCCCTAGTACTGAATGTGGGGTGTGCGAATATTCTTTCATACGATTTGCTAAACGAATCAAATAGTGTATGATCAAAATTATTCAGAAGAAATCGAATATGTATGGGCAGGTTTTCCAACGTTTTTTTTTTTTTTTTTTTTTTTTTGACTGGTATGAAGTACTCATTAGGCACTCCGTTGTTTTCTTTGACGGTTTCAAGAACAGGGTCCACCATCGCTGTGCCTCAGGAATTGAAATCACGGAAGGCAGATAGGCGCCCCGAAATTTCTCTGAGGGGCTGTTGAGGGAGATAAGCTGTCATTTTTAGTAATCAGTGTAAAAAAGAAACTTTGTACGAATTAATGGGGTGCCTTCAAAATACAAGGGTATGGAGATATACCAAGTTCTTCCGTGCTCGTTAAAATCTCCATAATGCTCGTTTACAGTGATATTATTTCTATTATCGTTCGTTATGGGGATTTTAGAGACGTTGAACCTATTGGGCTAGGCTTAGCATGCCCGATAACAGGTCCTGTGGCTCAACCCTCGCTCGCTGTCGTAACTGAGATGTGCGCTAAGTTATTTGCCTTTGCAAAATGTAGTTTTTTTTTTCTTTGCTCGCACTTCGTGCCCATGGTACAGACCACTGTTGCGTCTTTCGACAGCTACAGCTTTAATTCCATGAGTTACAGCTCCACGTTTCATAGCACTTTGTCATTTCTCGTCAATATTAATTTTATAAATGTAATAAATTTTATAAAGTAGCGAATAAACATACAAACTTTAAAATATTCAATTTGGTCTTTTGCTGCACTATCAGCATTCGATTCGGTGCCGTGGCAGATTATTCGTACTGTTTGTAATCTGATTTTTTTTTTTTTTGTAACTTGTAGAGAAACAAGGATAGCATATGCTTGAGTTCGGAGCACTATAAGAAGTTCTGCACTTATACTCAGAAAAAGACAAACATCGAAATAAATTTCATACGCTGTATTTCACTAAGCCCTACGCTTGCCGCTTCTCTAACCTCCTTCTAGGGGAGAATTTCTGAAGCATACGAGTCTCGCGTCTCAGTAGACGTCGTAGCAAGCAAACAAATATCAAATGGCATGGCCTGTCTGACATTAGCGGTGCGATTTGCTTGCTGCAGCGAGCGGGGGAGAGATAATTTAAAAATGTTGGCTCAAGGCCGAACAGCGGCAGGGGAAGTGGAAGTTCATATTTATACATTTATTTTGCCCTAAGCCGCATTCTCATTGAATAAGAGCTGAGCTGTCCCTCTGGAATATCGGACCTATAAAGAGCGATGCGCGAAGAGTTTCACCCGTGCTGCTTGCCTCGTTACTCAGGCGCTTATTCTCGGTTTTTAGATCGTTCCTTGTTCGCGCTTTTATGAAGTGCTTTTTCCAGTGATCTTTCCCGCTCAGCAAGCGGGCCGCATTGGTCCTCACCGCTTCTTGCGTACCACCGCCGTAGAGAGACAGATACACACATTTTAACAAGCGAGACAATGTGTGTGTTTACTTTTAATTGGGGTATACGTGGGCTCACTACGTATGTACCGCGAGGCAATCGAATCCAATTCTACTATATGCTTCAAAGGTGGGTGCGGAACTATGCCCTCTCGGCGCAAATATGTTCGATTGCATAGTTTCCTCACAAGGAGGTCAAGGGGACAAATTATGAAAATGTTAACTTGTGTTGACACCGAAGAAAAGCCCCTTGTCCTGCTTCGGGCGCGAAAGAAAAACTGCTCAAAAGAAGGAATGACTGCATTCGCAAAGGTCTCTAATTTGTAGACAAGAAGCTCATGCGTGAGGTGCTCGAGATAGCTGCATTACGGAGAAGAGGGAGAGAGCGACTTGATATGGTAGGACGGAGTACATGCAGTAACTGCTTATTTTCAACGAGTTTTAGCGCGCTCCATGTGCATTTTTAAATAGTGCGCCTTCAGATCACTTGAATACTGAACCAATCAAAGGCTGCCTTTGAGCAGAGAGTGACGGCAGGTGGTTGTTCGTACTCTACCGTAGTTGAGTGTTTGTAAACAAAGATGCGGTTCGATTGTTTATCACAATATGTCATTCTAGGTTCCAGTACACTCGTACTGTTCGTACCACCACGGCCGCGAGCGGCCGTGCTCGTACACTGCTGTGATGCCAAGCGCCCGAGGTCCTGCCACTCGTGCTGTGCATGAAACTTTCCGCCGATGCCGAAGCAACCGCCGCAAGTTAGGTGGGAACCGATTTATTCTCCCTGCACGACTTGATTGGTTGGTTAACATTTATTAAAACAGTCAAGGGGCCGAAGGTACAGATCTAGGGAGTCAGCCAAGACTCCTTGGAATCAGCCTCTAGAGCGAGACCGATGAGCGCTCGTTGGTCGTCCAGGGTAGAGCTGCGTAGTTATGTTAGAGCTATGTTATGTGAGAGCTACCAGTTATGTTGTGTGGGTGCTGGCGTGTGTTGTCGTCGTGGACAGGTCCAGACCACATGAAGGAGGCCTGCTGGCCATTGCAGTGTTTATTTACACATCGGCATATACCGTTCAGGAAATATATTATGGAATATTTTAGGATTGGGGAAAGTGTCCGTCTGGAGTTGGCGCCATATGACTGCCTCCGTCTTTGTAAGTTTTTGGTGCGGGCATGGATAGAGTTGGCGAGAAAGACGATAGTGTTGGAGCAGGTCGCGTGAAGTGATTATGGTGTCCTTCCTGACCAAAGTGGGCATGTTGGGGGCGGGATGATAAGCTGCTCGGAAAGTGAGCCCTCGAGCTAGCTCATGTGCTCCCTCATTACCCTTGAGACCCATGTGGGCTGGAGCCCATATCAGGGCCCGTATTCTGAGTTTGCGTCGTTATCAAAGTGTCGCTATCTCACGTGACCTCGAGTCACCTGATTGGTCGAAACGCCGGAACCGGGTGTCGCCACTGCGGAGCCGGAAGAGGTGGCAGCATCACGTTCCGGCATTTCCACCAATCAGATGACCCGAGGTCGGGGAGATAGCGACACTTTCGGTAACGATGCAAACTCGGAATACGGGCCCAGGAGGGTCATGTGTTTAGGAGGATTTGATATGAGTACGCGAAACGCTTCGACTGAAATAGCTTTAGAAGTGGAGAGCGCGAGATAAATATATAGTATACTTCCTCCGCTGTAGTGATATGTGAAGTGTGTATGGAGCAGGAGGCATGAAGAAGAGTCATGTTCTCATCAGTGGCAATTGCTGTTGCAGCAGTCCGAGTAGAATGGTCTGCCACATCTATGTAAAATATGTCAAGTCGGCCAGCATATCACTGCTGGAGTGACGCGGCCTGAGCTTCTCTGCGATCCTGATGATGAGTTGGATGCATGTTGTTAGGGAGAAGGAGAGTCTTGATGCTAGCCCCTGATGACAGGTGGGAGACTGACCGCCGAGGATGGTGGACGGAGAGGAGCAATGCGAAGTTGTTCAAAGATAGAGTGGCCTGCGGAAGTTAGTGAGAGGCGCTGGGCAAGGAGGGCCATCTCAATGAGCTCGTCAACCGTGTTGGAGACACCAAGGGCGAGGAGCTTGTCGTTGGGAATAGAGGGAGAAAGACCAAGGGCTGTTTTGACGCCGCTGCGGATAAGGCAGTCCAGGCAGTGTTTCTCTGTGAATGTGAGACGTAAATATCGAGCAGTGTAAGCAATATGACTGACGACAAATTCTTGAAAGAGATGAAGGAGATTGGCCTCCTTCATGCCTGCCCGCTTGGCAACATGCCGTATGAGACTGCTGTGTGTGTCGATGCAAGCGCTATATTATGTTGGTTCCTGTTGGTGTTGGTTCCGTTTGCTTGGAGGTAGAGGCCAAGAATTCGGATGGTGTCGGCCACAGGCATTGGAAGGTTGTTAATAGTGAGGTGGATATCTGGAGATGGGGGGGGGGGTTTCCGGGTGCTGGGAAAACACACAAAGAAGAGCTCAGATTTTGCTGCTGAGCACTTAAGTTCTTTGTCCGATAAGTTCTCTACACGACCTTCTGATATCTCGAGGATGCGCACCGCCGGTTTTCAGCAGCTAAATGCATTGCTTGTTACTCATTGTTTCCTGGTCTAGTGCGTGGCGCTCCATTCAACAGGCCTAAACCGAAGTTTGCTGCAAACATCTCGACCTTTTACAAGGAAGCACCGCTCATAAAGCGCTATCGGATAGCCCAGCAGGTGGGATTCAGGGCTGTTGAGTGTCAGTTTCCGTATGACATCAGTGCTGACACGCTCGGAAAGGCGAAAATCGACTCCGGTATGGAGCATGTGCTGATCAGCTCGCATCCAGGTGAGCGACTTACACTTAATGTGCCCACTGCCCCGATCACTGATTGTGCAACTTATAGGCGACTTGACCAAAGGTGAACTGGGCTTCGCTGCGATACCAGGTTGTGAAGCCCAATTTCTGAGCAGCTTGAAGACTTCAATAAGATACGCTAAGGCCTTGGACTGCAAGAAGTATATACTCTTCTCCCGCATGTTACCTATCGACATTTATTTATTTTTTCTTTACAATTTGGTGCCTTACTTGCCCGTCATTTTCCCACAGAATACACATCATGGCAGGAATTACAGGACCTGAACGAAACGCTGCTATGGAAGAAACATACATCAGTAATTTGACGATGGCAGCCCACTTACTTGAAAAGGTAATGGTATTGTATAGGGTTGCATATTTGCTTCTGTGCAATTTGCACTGTTCTTTTTCAGGAGGGAATTGTTGGTCTTATAAAGCCCTTGTGCAAGGAAGTCCAACCGGGATACTTTCTCAATAGTTACAGTCAGGGTAACACATAGGAGTTATTAGCACTTCTTATTTCATTTTGTGCATTGTGTGCGGGAAGCATATGTTTCACCTAAAATAATGCTTGTGCATTACAGCAGTGGGTTATCTCGAGCAAATAGAGCAGAATGCACAGAGCAAGAACATCCGGTTACTTCTGGTAATCACAACTTTCACATTCTTGTATTAGGAGATGGTGCGCAATGGCTGAATGTAAGAACATTTTTTGCAGGATGTGTTTCACCTTCAGATGATCTCGGGTAACCTACAGTACAATATCTCAAATCTTCTCAGTCATGCAGGTGAGTGAAGTTATCCCTGGTAGTGAAAAAGTAGTTGCACCACAACTTTCTTTCCCAGCTCCCAATAAGAAGTTAGCAGCGAGGAATAATTTTAACTACAGTATTTTAGGTAGGGTTACCTGGAGTAAATGGCCACAGTTAATACAGCAATCTAACTTAGCCGGAGATTGCTCCTTGTACATTGGCAGCAGGGAAATGTTTTTGGGCATATGGCCTTGTTGCTAATGAACAGCTCACATTGAGTCACTCAGTGTGTTGCCTTCAGCGGCCTCAATATAGTATCCTGAAACTTTTCCCTTTTATTATAGGTTATGTACAGATTGCTCAAGCGCCACACAAGAATGAGCCTGGTGCACCTGGTGAGATAGATTACAGGTGCATACTGTATCACATTGAAAAAGAAAACTATACTGACTGGATAGGCCTTGAGTACACTCCACAAGGTAAGTTATGTTCTCTGTCTGTGGTCTACAGATTTCAGCCGTGGGATTTAGTTTGGTGTGTAATTTTGGCTGTTATTCTTTTTTGCAGGAGTAATGGAAGATGGCCTTTATTGGATGTCAGACTATGGATACAGCCTTTAAACTGTCTAAAGACAGCCAGAGAGGTTGTTTTAAATGCTCGGTCACAATGAAATGTATTTCCCTGGTAGAATCAAGGCAGTGAAACCATTTAGTTAAATATTACCATTATGAACAATTGTATGGCGATGATGAAAAGCAGTGTTACAAGACGGAATATGCACATTCAAAAGGACAGGTGTGCACTGTACATTGTGTGTGTATACATTGTTGTGCCTCGTTAATATGGTCACTTTGGTTTTAGATAAAAGTTTTCCATATGAGTCACACGTCACGAAAAGAAATTTAGAAAACAAAAAAATGTGACTAAATTCTGCCTCTGTGCAGCTGAAATTATTCATAATTTTGGGAGCTACAAGTCGCTAGCCTGATTGCCATTATGCTTGAAATAATGTGGTGTAGCTTGACAGTGCCTGATAGTCTATGATACACTTAATAATGTCTCATGACTGAAGGTTTGGTTTGATTTATGGGGTTTAACGTCCCTAAGCAACTCTCATGGCTGAAGGACCTAACTAATAATACGAAAGTTCACATCCGACTCATTTCTACTAAGTATGAGCTGCTGAATGTAGCTTTCCATATGCTACAAGCTGCAGAGCTAGTTGTCTTCATAGACATTTATGTAATACAGACAATGGTAAGATGTCTAGACTGGGAAGCTTTCTACTCTAATGCACAAGACCATAAGAGGAAATGGTCACTCGGTTATTTTAAGCTTGTGCTTTGCATTCCAAAGGTGTCTTGCATTCAGAATGCACTAGTTAAATCATCTGATTGAGGCAGTAAAGATCTTGTTCATGTCACTGTCCATTTATTAGATGGGCCATGATGCGCTCTGTGCATGCTGTCTTTGTTCATTGTCAAGAGATCGAACTTACTCGTTAATTTGACGAAAGTACATTGAAAAAGTTGGTTCCGTCCAAGAACCCTCCATTATTTTAGTCATCCATAATATCAAGGATCATATTAATGAGGCACGACTGTATACCTTTATAATCGAGTAGCGTGCATTTCATTCATTGAGTCTGAAGCTCGTACTAAAAAAACTTTTTGGATTACAGCAAAAAAAGAATCAGCGTTGTAAGGGGACTTCTTTCTTTTTTTTTTAATTTCTCCAACATCTGGGCAGGCCTTATCAGAAAGCTTTCCAAGCTCTCCAGCGTAGTTATATGCTCGTCACCGTAATAGCTGCTACCGATGAGCTGCTCTAGGGAGGCAGTGTTGTCAGAGTGCAGCAGGAGTGATAAACTGGTGTTGCCATTTTCTTCCAGCTGCAGTAAAATGCATGATCTACTATGCTCTTTTTCATTCCCATTTGTGTTTTAGTTTGGGGCAACAGCACTGCAACAAATATACATAAAATTTCTGTCCTCTAGAAACTAACTCTCCGCGCAGTTGAAAAGGTATCAGCCTTGGAACACATAGCACCATTTTTTCGTACACACAAAATTATTAAGGCGCATAAACACATAAACTAGTTCCCACCTATAAATGGGTCATTAAAGGTACCTTAGACCTATTTTTTAGATTTAGCCCAACTAACAAAACCTTTCAGTAACTATTGTTTTCGTAATCCATCAACTTGGCTGATTCCGATATCGCGAACTAATTATGGTAAAATGATGACTCTGCATATGTTACCAACAGTACTAAATCAGTACGATGCGCTACAGGTCAGTATCACTCAACTGTCGCAAAAAGGTATTGCTGGACTGTTTATATAGTGTCATTTACTACCCCCGTACAGAATGTATTGTATTATTACATACCGTGTGACCTAGTTATTGGTGTCTTTGATGATGTACACCTTTTTATTTATATATTTTGCATGTCCATTTTTCTTTTTTCTAAGTGCCAAATTGTGTATAAACGTAAATATTGCATTTTTCGCCAATGCTACTGGGTGACTGGAGCTCAGTCAAGCTGCAATAAAGCAGCTTTTTCTCCTGTCACCCTTTCTTGTTGTACATTGTATGCGAAAATAAACACATTGATTGAATGATTCATTCATTGAGTACCACTGTCACCAGCAGCGCCCGGTGCATTGGCCCGACGCGGCGCCCACCCCTCTCATGCTCTACATCCTCATATGTCGTGGTCCTGCAACCTCCTCCAATACACCCGGTGCTGTTCTCAAGACATGGCATTTTTAATCATGAAGCAGTTAAGGTAGCTGACTTAGGCACATGCGCGCCATTGTCTCATGTCTGCACGGGGAAAGAATAGTTTTACACCATGCCGGTCTAACGCTGGTCTTACGGCCGTCTGCCTTGTTTCTTACTGCGCGATAATTATTGGGGCACTGCATTCCTAAGTGGAGAAGGGGGAAGGCGGCGTGCTTATTGCCAAACCATATTTCGTAAGAGCACTCGAGTAGACGATGCTCTGGCATATGCGATCATAGTATATAAGCTTCGATTAAGGTGATCACCTTCACAAATTTTACCCCGCCGGGGTGGCGCAGTGGTTACGGCGCTCGACTACTGTTCCCAAGGACGCGGGATCGAATCCCGGCCTCGGCGGCAGCCTTTCGATGGAGGTGAAAAGCAAGGCGAGAGAAATCTCCGGAGTCCTCCACTACGGCGTCTCTCATAGCCCGAGTTGCTTTGGGACGTTAAACCCCACAAACCAAATCAAACCAAACCTTCACAAATTTTGTCTCGCGCTTGTCGGCGAGCTACACATATGGTAGGTCCGAAGATCATCGCCTAAAACATCGCGCTCGTGTACTTTACAATCCATTGGATCATGACGTGAAACAGGGAGTAGCTTCGCTGTTTATTCAATTAACTATCGACCAACCTTTTTTGACAATGCGCATGCACAGTTTTTGCTTTCCACCGTTTTTTTTTACTACAGGTCCAGTGGCTGCGCTGCATGCACGCTTGCTACTGGCGTGTAGTGCATTAACCGCGCGCATAAGTGCTTTGACAGCACTTAAAATACGTGCGATAAGTGTGGCGCGCCCAGCTACGTACCTTTCTTCCTTGTTTTGAAACTTCTGCACGATTCACAACATGTTGGTCTTAACGCTGTATTCTTTTATTGACAGCTGCCGTTTTACGGAAGCTCGCCTTTTAATTACGACTTCGAGTGTGTCAGGGAGCTCGTCCATTGTAACTCGTCCAAGTCACCACGCACAAAATCACGCCGCTGAGTGCATCGCGCAACGGATGAAAGCAGCGCATTACTCCTCCGCAACCACATGCACGCGTGTAAAACCCATTCAAGAGCACCGACAAAACAGCCACAGAATCGCCACGCAAAGCGATACCGAAATCTGCGGGGAGTTGCTCCGCAAACCTTGTAAACGCTAGGGGTGCGGCCGATTAGAGTGACTGGAAAGGGCCGATGACAAAGTTACGATGCCCGACCTCTGTGTCGAAGTACCCGGGTTCGATCCCGACCGCCGGCGGCTGCGCTTTGATGGAGGCGAAACGAAGAAACTGTGCGAGAAGCGTCCCACGTAGTCGAAATTACGGCTCCTCTTTCAACTTTCTCTCAGGTGTCCACAGAAACAAGCGCGACAGATACTGTGCCTTTCCTTCCTATTATTATTATTATTATTATTATTATTATTATTATTATTATTATTA